>LQRL01058542.1:0-11306 GCA_001703475.1 Hydroides elegans
CACCCATTTGAGCGCGCCCAAGCGACCCGGTTTCCAAGGTCACGGCAAGGAAAACATCCGGCAAGTGGTGTCACAGACCTTTACATATCAAGGTTATGGGTCAATTTTATAACGTAACCTCTATCTAACTTCTTTGTTATTAAGGTGAATATGAGGGCACCCATTTGAGCGCGCCCAAGCGACCCGGTTTCCAAGGTCACGGCAAGGAAAACATCCGGCGAGTGGTGTCTCAGTCCGCAGCGCCATCTGACGAGGAATCAGATAGTGATGATGAGTCAGAGGGTAAAACACGTAAGTTGTATATCATATTATAACATGGAACATTTGATTATGTTGTATTCCCTTTTAATGAGTGCCGTCTTATAATCGTCAATGGAGACACGGTGATGAGTCAGAGGGTAAAACAGGTAACACATTGCTGTATTCTATTAGAGTTGATTATCGTTAACCGAATACGGATTTAGTGAATAATTGCTTTAACAGACCGACATTTATTTGTGAGTTTTATCGGGCACACCGGTGAAACCTACCTGTGAAACCTACCTGTTTTCACCGGTTCCGAGGTGCTGACTATGAATCATCATTTCCATCCCGCCTCCAACTAGCAAATCAAATCCATGAATATGAATTATATACGATGAATAACGAGTCAATTTGCTTCCTCTCCAATCGAGAAAAAGAATAAGCATATTGTAAACTTTCCAGCTTTGTTTGATAATCATAATCAAGTTGTTCGTGTATCTATTACATAAATAGAACAAATTGGCATTTACTTGTAAATTAAATCACACATCATATTCTTAAACCGCAAAATCTATTATAGATAATTGACATAGAATCTACTATTTTCAGGTTTGCCGAAGATTCGAGAAGAATCCAAATCAGCTGGAAGTTCAATCATGAGCTCAGCAACACAGACCGCCAAGGCGAAAAAGTGAGAACCTGTTAAGCTTTAAATAAAAGTGTACATGTACTTGAAAGTAATGCTAAATTATACTTGTTATCGCTATACATATTGCTATACATATGGTCGTATAAATCTTACTTGTTATCGCAGATATTCAATGAAAGACTAAAATCCGCTTTACATATGACGTTTTTAGCCACGGCTTGCTTTGCAAGACGTGGATTGTACCACCGCTTGGCCGTTATTGATTTATACGGCAATATATATATAAATTTATTTGTTTAGTGTGTTAACATTTTTTTTCAAAACGCTACTCCTCCCACAGTTGTTGACCGATTTTAATGAAATTTGGATATGTTATTTATGGGGTCCTTGGGGTTTCAAAAACTGCTAATTTGTGCTTATATTGCTTATATAAGCAAAGTTATGCTTACTTTTATTTTCCCATTTAAACGCTATATGGCTGAACATGCGATTATGATGTACAAATTTACACACCATTCTATTCATTCAATCAAATTCATATGTCTGCTGGAATTTCATTCTTTATTTAATTAAAACAAATATATGTGATTGCATGCTGCATAGCCGACTGTTACGTCATAATCAAAATAAAAGCGATTCGGCTATTCAAAAGGACTGGATAGAGCAATTATTTAGACACCATTATGTTGATACAATGAAATGTATATTTCCGATTACGGATATACATGCCTTTCATTTAACTGGTTATGTCAATGATTATTATCGTGTTTACCGACGTATTACCCGCATCGGCGTTTAACCTTCACCATATGAATTTCTTGAATTATGTTTTAAAATCTGTTTATAACTCTCACACTAAATTCGACTTTTTTTTTAATATCGTGTATTTTGCATTATTACCCGATGACAATGCCTTGATTATATTGCCGGCTCTTATTCTTTCTTTTAACGATCCAAAAAGGCATAGCAGCAGCTCAATTGAATACTATTATTTGTTTAGTGCGTTAACATTTTTTTCTAAACGCTACTCCTCACACAGTTATAGATCGATTTTAATGAAACTTTGCACAAGTTATCTTGAGGGTAGGATGTATTTAAAAACTGCCTATATTTGCTTATATATGCTTATATGAGAAATTGGTTTTTAAATTTATTTTTTAAATTTAAAATGTAGATATCACATTTGTTGGCGCTTATGCCATTGCAGATTTATTGTGACGTCATAATCAAACGGTTTATGTTTTTATTCATGTATTTAACACTCAAATATTTAGATTAAATGTTGAAAAACCAATGTATTTTGGCATCGTTATATCTCCAAAGCTAAGACGTAACCCTACAAATCTGTATATGAACTTAGAATCTTACTTATATTCTTTTTCGTTTAACATTTGTTCTCTTTATTCCAGATATTCTAAAGATTGAGATGGACCGTTTCGAAACGTTGTAAGTAAGATCCGGCTGACGTTCCTCGTGTAACCAAGAACTACAATGTAGGTTTTGTTTGCTTGCTTATCGTTTTGACGTTTAAATTGGCTTATCACCTTAAATAATCATTTAGATTTTTTTTAATATTGTCAAATGCAACCATTCCAAAGAATTTGACTTATGATAGGCCTATGTATGGCATCTGTGGAACACTAAAATTATTGAAACCTTATTTTCTGTTTATTTTTCAGGGTCCAGATGATAACCAGGAGGCGGACAAAATTGAGAAAGATTTTTTTCCCAGGCTGTGCTATAAATCTGTTTATTTAAATGTTTTTATGATATGGATAGTCCATAATTAAAGCTACCGTTTTTATGTGAAGGATTGCTTTGTGTTTTTCGCGTGTCCGCATCTGTTGAGGGAGTGGGACTTTTAAGAAAGGAATCGTATATGGGGGGTCCCTGGCAGGCGTGAAACATGAACAAACCTTTGAAAAGAGTACGAGGTAAAGCGATATACATTTTTTCTCTTTATAAATTTCGATATGAAATATTGTATTGATATCTAGCGATAAATAATCTTCTTAAGATCCATTATAGCACAGCAAGGGAAATAAATTGGGTTGTTTCATAGTGCAAATACGTTTCGAGCTGCGGTCATCAAATTGCACTATGAAGCGACCATATTTGATAAAAGGTTATATAACATTTTTCTTTGTTTCAGGTGTGATACAATTTGGATATCTCTGCTGAGCTGGAACTGTTCTTAAGACGCCGGTCCTTTTAAGGATAAGCCTGAGCTGATTCCAGGAGTTGCCACATTTAAAGAAAAAAGTGCTACCTGTCTCTTTATCAATTTGTACCGCCATATCAACATTGATACGTGAACAAATTATCTAATATTCAGTGACAACTGGTCAGAATATTCATTTTGCCCTGGTTCGGTTGAAGTTACGACGCTAGTCCTTTTGAAGATAAGCCTTTATCATTTCCAGGAGCGCCCAGGTATAAATAAGGTGTGATAACTGTGTTCTAATTTCGATCACCTTACCTGCACAGATTTATCATCAATAAACAAGCTATCAGTGACTGAACATCATTGAATTGAAAAGGATAACTATTTTATTGCTATAACGATTCAAGCAAATCAAAGGCGCTATCTCAGGTGTGCTGATCGATGCTCATCAAGGAACACTAATACACCGAACGTTCTCATTACTTGGGTGTTTATCCAGTGCATCACGTACATACTCTGCGTCGAACAATTCATTTTGGCTCACACTTAGTCATATCATTTCAAAAAAAAAGTCCGACCCGACTTGAAAACTTGTTTTGAATAAAAAGTTTTCGAAAAGGGGGTGTTCGATAAAGCTGGACCTCGGTTTTATCGTCCGAAAGCGAGGTGATTCCACATTTCTGCAGTTCATGTGGATGATATTGAGCTCTCTTGCGAATTGCAGACCCCCGATAGCGCCGTCACGTGCTTTTCGGATTTTAACGGCTTAAATCGTGACAAAACTTTGACGAACCAACTTACAACTAACGAACTACTAACGAACCATCCTAACGAAACTGACGGTCACAGAAGCACCGAAATAACCGTACTTTTTGCTGTGCAATCGTTCACAAACAACTGTATCGAAACCGTTACGATGCCACGTAAACGGAAAGGTGTAACTGCTGCGCAGCAACGCGAGCGAAACAAAAAACAACAAAACGCCTCTATTGTTAACCAGTTGCAAAGCCATCAAGAACTGTCAAACCTTATCCATAAAGATGATACATGTACGGTCATATCTGGAACTTTACACCAAGGTGATACTCGGTTTCAATACCCCGGGATACAATGTGCATATATCTCTTTAATAGCACTGATTCGCATGACTCACACAGATCCAAAATTATGGACATCAGGACACATCGATTCATGTGTAATTGATGGAAATTCAATGTTTTTGAAACACTTTGAGGAACTTAACATTCAGCCTAAGATGCTCATGGCAACTGAACTTCCCAAAATAGTAAATTTCTCAAACAAATCCTTTGTATGCACTCAGTCCGAAAGTGATATTGAAGTGGGTCTTTTGAACTCAAATGGGTGTAGTGTTAATGAAAGCCCAGCGAAAAGCATCGACAACGCTCTACTGGACATTTTGAAAAGTTCACACACATGCTTACTTTTCTCTGGTGGTCAGACAATCGCTATTGCTAAAGTGAATGCCAATTTCTATGCGTTCGACCCTCATTCCAGGGGCAAAGATGGCATGTTGCATCCAAATGGATCTGCTGTTTTGATTGTTTTTGGAAATTTGAATGATTTGGTTCGTTACATAAAAGAGCTTTTTTTGGGCTCACTTAAACTTGGACCAGCTGAGCAGTTTGAGCTAGTACCATTGCATATATTACAAACAATCTATTGAAATCTCTACAACTGTGACGAAATCTTGCTGCGATAATAGACAGACTGTTGAGGCAACCACATCATATTTACCTGACACTTTAGAAACCAGCGAATCTATTTCAAATCAGCAGCAGTCATGTGTTGAAAGGAAAGTGAATAATTTCGGTACAAGTGAATCCATCGAATCTTATTTTGAAGACCAAGAGAGGCGCCAAAAACTATTCCAAGAAGGTCTCGTTAACAAACCAAGCACAGTGTTGCACAAAAGGAATGAGTATATGAAAAACTACATGAAGAAAAGACGGGAAAAAGACGTGATTAGGAAAAGAGAAAATGAAGCAACCAGGTCAAGAATGCAAAATGTCCGTAGTACCTCCAAAGGAAAGCAAAGTAATAAAGAGAGGTCAGCTGAAGGCATGAGAAAGTATATTGAAACCGAACAGGGAAGAAAGAAACACAACAAGCTATCTGCAAAAACAATGAAGAAACGTTTATGCACACCCGAAGGGAGGTTAGAGCATAACAAGCGATCAGCTGAAAGTATGAGAAATATGTTGAAAGATGATAAAAAACGATTGAAGCACAGAGAAAAATCAAGTGAGGCATTGAGAAAAATGTTATTAGATGAGGAAAAGCGACAGAAGCATAAGGAGAACTCGGTTGATTCTATGCGACGTTTGCTCAAAAATAAACAAAAGAAACAAAGACATAATGAAAAGTCAGTTGAAGCCATGCGCCGAATGTTAACAGATGAACGAAAGAAACAAAAACACAAAGATCAATCAAATGAGGCTTTGAAACGAATGTTAACAGATGAACAAAAGAAACTAAAACGTAAAGAACAAAAAAAAGCTTTAAAGAAACAAAGCTTAAATGATCCTGAAAAGAGACAAAAACACAATAAAAAAGCAGCAGAGGGCATGCAAAAGATTCTAAAAGACGAACAAAAGAGACAAATACATAGGAAAAGAACTGCTGACGGCATGAAAAAGATGCTCGCGTCCGATCATAAAAAACAAGAACATAGAGAAAAATCTGCCCAAAGAATGAAAAATACTCGCAAAAGAAAGGCTTATATCAACAAGGAGTACCTGTTGAAAAAGAAACGAAAAACTGGATTTACGTTTGAGCAAGCTGTTGACAAATTTAATGAAGCTATTGAAGATTCATGCTCATATGTTTGCAGTAGTTGTCATCAGACCTGGTTTAAACAATCAGTAAGAACGGTGTCTTCTTTATCGAAAAACATCGATGCATCGGTTTTAAGGAAATGTATCACTGGGTTCAATTCAGTTGAGCAGAAGGAGTGGATTTGTAATACCTGTACACACAACATTCGTCAGGGTAAAATTCCTCGACTTTCTGTGATGAATGGCATGAGATTTCCAGATCAATTACCCGAATTGAAACTCAATGGCTTGGAGGAACGCTTGATATCATTGAGAATACCTTTCATGCAGATACGAACATTAAACAGCGGTGGTCAATATTCTTTGAAAGGATCCGTTGTTAATGTTCCAACAGAAATTGAACCTACTATTCGTGCTTTACCCAGATTGCAAAATGAATCCGAGACTGTCCCAATCAAATTGAAAAGAATGAAAGAGTTGAAAAATGCAGTTGTTACTGAAAATGTTCGGCCAGCATTTGTATTGAATGCATTAAAAACATTGACTGATACAAGCGATTTTTACAAAGAAGCGAACATATCAATCGATGAAAACTGGACCGTTAATAGTGCTCCGACTGATGATAGTATTTCTAATAATCACGAAATCACAAGCGATGAGTCAGACACATTTAGCGAAGTTGAAGATGAAGCCCCTCTTATGACTTTTCTGGATGATCAAGCATACGATAAGAATACGATCATATCTGTTGCGCCCGGAGAAGGTCAACGACCTCTCAGTATATTCAAGGACCCTTATTCAGAGTACCTTTCTTTTCCAACACTATTTTGTGGACAAAAACGCTTGGACAATTCTGAACGGCATACCCCTGTTCATTACAGCGACATTTGTAAATGGGAATTACGAAGCATTGACAGACGAGTCGCACTTCATATACCAAATTTATTCTACAAAATGAAAAAATTACAGACTGAACAGGTTTGTAATAAAGTTCATCTAGCTGTTAGACGATGCAAAACAAAAGGTAAAACATATACCGCCGGGTTCATATTGAAAGACAACATGGGAGAGAGCCTAATCAGGCTAGACGAAGGTTATAGAATTTTCCGAACCATTCGAAACTCACCTCAATATTGGGAACAACAAAAGAAGGAAGTGTTTGCCATGATTCGACAGCTTGGTATTCCGACGCTATTTCTGTCATTCAGTGCAAATGATTTACATTGGTCTGAACTAATAGTTACTCTTGGAAAGCTGGTGGATAGCAAAGATTACACAGAGGCCGTAGCCAATGATTCTCTCTCTTGGGAAACTAGATCGCGGCTGGTTCAGACAGATCCTGTTACTTGCGTGCGACACTTTGATCATAGAGTTTCACAGTTTATCCAAACAATTTTGAAAAGCCCAAACAGTCCTTTAGGTGAAATGGAAGACTTCTTTTATCGCGTAGAATTTCAGCAAAGAGGTTCTCCTCACATTCACATGCTTGCTTGGATAAGAAATTCCCCAAAGTATGGTGTCGATGACGAAAAAGACGTTCTTGAATATATCGACACTGTAGCTTCGGCTAGCTCAAACGTGCCTTGTGTCTCAGACAAATTTCTAGCGATGCAACGACATAAGCATTCGCGAACATGCCGTAAAGGTGGGAAAGCGGAATGTCGCTTTGGAATTCCGTTTCCACCCATGAGAGAAACAGTCATATTGCAACCTTATTGTGGAGAAGATCGGACTCTGTATGAGGAGTATTACAAACGTGTACAGAAACATCTTGTCGATGTTAATGAAACCCTCACATTTGACGATTTTTTAAGCAAGATTGATTTATGTGAAGTTGATTATATTAAGGCAGTTCAAACAAGCATTTCGACCGAAAAAGTCTTCCTTGAGCGGCAACCTATTGATAATAGGATCAACCCATACATCAAAGACATGCTGAATGTATGGAAAGGAAACCATGACATTCAATATATTCTTGACGCCTATGCTTGTGCCATGTATATAGTATCATACATCAACAAAAGCGCTAAAGGAATGAGTAGCTTAATGGCAGAGGCTTGCAAAGAGGCAAAAAAAGGCAACCAAACGTTGAAACAATCTGTAAGGCATATCGGAAACAAGTTTTTAAACGCTGTTGAAGTCAGCGCTCAAGAAGCAGCATACCTTATCCTTCAACAAAGTATGTCATCAAAAAGTAGAGGCTGTGAATTCATCCCGACAGCACCTCCGGGTGAAAGAACTTTTCTAATGAAAAGCAAAAAGGAATTGGAAGCCTTGCCCGACGATTCAAATGACATAGAGGCTGACAATATTGTCAAAAGATACTCTAGGAGACACGCGGTTCTGGAAAACTACTGTCTTGCAGACTTTGTGTCTAAGGTAATTTCAGTAACCACAAATAATAACAAAGAGGTTGATGATGAAGATAGCAATTCTGACGTCGAAGTGGATGTGAGCTCATTTGTCGAAAATGACATTGATCCGTCACTCAAAACTCGTTACTCATTGAAATCTGGTGAATACCAAATCAATCTGCGAACAAAACCAAAGATCATAAGATATGTGAGGTATAATAAAACAACTGACCGAGAAAATTACTTTCGAGAGCAGTTGATGCTATTCTTTCCATGGCGAAACGAGGAAACAGATCTCTTAGGTTCCTATGCCACCTATGAAGAACGCACTAAATCAGTTTTTGAACAGATATGTGAAACCAAAAAGCGATATGATGCTAACGCAGAACTGCTAGAACAAGTTGAACAAGCAACATTCGAATCGCTCTCAATCGAAAATATTGAGGTTTCCCAAAACATTGAAAGTATAGAAGCCAACGATGCCGAGACAGAACCAGTTCAGTCACCGAAATACGCATTTTACAAACCTGAAACGCGTGAACACGCATATTATGATTTAGGTGTTGACATTGGTTTATCGACCCATCTAGCAAACGACGAAATTGATATGATTCAATCGAGATGCCAAGAAAAAGAATATTTAGAGCTCTTATCCAAGTTGAATCACAAACAGCGACAGATATTTACACACATTATTCATTCAATGACATTTAGTCCACATAGACAGCTGTTTCTATTTATCACTGGAGGGGCTGGTGTTGGTAAATCACTTTTGATCCGCACACTCTATCAAGCTTTGCATAGAATACTGTGCTCTGAAGCAGGTCAGAACCCTGAGGACATAAAAATTCAAATGTGTGCCTACACAGGCCTTGCAGCTTACAACATCAACGGCTCTACATTACATAGTGCGTTCGGAATAGAACCGAACAAAAAGCTTGCATACAAACCTCTGTCTGATGAGAAACGAAATACACTTCAGTCGAAGTTCATGAATCTGTCAGTTCTGATTATAGATGAAGTCTCAATGGTCGGTAATGGAATGCTGAACTTCCTCTACCTAAGGTTGCAAGAAATCAAAGCAAACAAAGAGGCATTTGGCGGTGTTCATATTATTTTAGTGGGTGATCTTTTTCAATTACGCCCGGTTGGAGATTCATGGATCTTCTCGAACAGCTCTGATGGTTATGCAACTTTAGGCCCAAATTTGTGGCGACAATATTTCAAGATGTTTGAGCTGACTGAGATAATGCGACAGAAAGACGATATCGTGTTTGCAGAGCTTCTTAATAGAGTGAGAGAAGGAAATCAAACACAAGAAGACATAGCTCTTCTTCGCACACGCAGCGTTAGCTCTACTGATACGAAATACGGCGAACTTAAGAGCGAGCTTCATTTGTTTCCTTGCAATGCTGCTGTTGACAATCATAATTCAAACTTGTTCAATGACTTGGTGACCGAAAAAGCGGAAATCGATTGCTTGGATACAGCTTTAGGCGAGGACTCGGAGGAAGTTAAGCAAAGAATTCTGAAACAAGTTAAGGGAAAAAAGGCAAATGATACAGGCAATTTAAGTCAAAATTTAAAGGTTGCTTTAGGCCTACAGTATGACACAACTCACAACGTATCCATTGAAGATGGCATTTGCAATGGCACACCATGTATATTGAAAAAGATTCACTACATGCAGCCAGGAATTATTCCTAGTTGTCTTTGGGTGGAATTCCCAGATAGAACGATTGGTCGAAAAACAAGGAAAGAATACATGCATTATTACAAAAGATATCCCGAAGTTTCAACTGAATGGACACCGATTTGGAGCGTTCGTAGAACTTTCATGTTTAGACGAAAGGCTATTGTGCGACAACAATTCCCACTCAAAGCTTCTTCAGCTAAAACGATACACAAGGCACAGGGTCAAACCAAATCATGTGTCATCGTTGACATGGCCACCGGCTCTCGACCTCACCATCATTATGTAGCCTTCAGTCGTGTCACTAGCTTAAACGGCCTTCATCTGCTTAATGGATTAAGTGGAAATATACAAGTTGATTATCGAGTTGTCGATGAAATGAATCGTTTGCGAAAAGAAGAAACAGTGGCCTTGTCATACGAACCTGTTGAAGATCGCATTTGTAAACTTTCCGTGGTGTTTCAAAACGCACAGAGTTTACGTCTACATTTTCCTTTGATACAGAGTGATAGTGTGTTTACAAATGCCGATGTCGTTTGTCTCGCAGAAACACGACTGAGTTTCAACGACCCTGATTCCGAATTTGCAATAGAAGGGTTTCAGTCAATTATCCGAAATGATCAAACCACTTTGCATGGAGGGAGGCCTCCTCATGGACTTGCGATGTATGTCAAACAGTCAATCAAAATTAATCTAGTTGAAACTATTTCTACGCAGGAATTTGAATGTTTAGTTGTGCAACTAAAGCGGCCATCTTTTCACAACTGTACAACACTTATTGTGGTATACAAATCACCAAACTGTGCCTTCGAAAAGTTCAAAGAGCACATATTTTCCATGGCAAGATTTCAGATAACTGAAGACATCATTTTAGTTGGTGATTTCAATTACGACGTGTCCCGTAATCAAAATGGCAGATTCTTGGCTTTTATGAATTCAATATTTCCAAAAGCAAAATGTCTTGATGTTTCGCAAACAACTAGAGATTTTACAAAACTAGACTTATGTTTTACTAGTTTTGTCAGTGCCTCTGCGAAAATAATCACATGTGTTTGGTCATACCACCATACATTGGTAGTGTCAATGTTTGAGGAGTGAAATTAACAGCTACCATATGCTCGTATCACCATGCCGCAATGTTGGAAGAAAAAATAAGTCAGTTAAGAAATATATTTTCAAAGACTATTTTCATAAATCTAGTGGTATTAGAATACCTGACTCATTATGTAAGTCCGATTCCATGGTATAGTTAAGCGTTTATGTCATCTTATTTTACTGTGACAATCAAAAGTGAAGTATTGTGAAAGAAAGATTTACAGAGCTTCGGGTAAAAGTTCGGCCTCGTCGTCAATTCTATCGGGTGAGTTTTCCATGAGTAGGGGGGGGGGGGGGGGGGCAATGGGGGTTG
>LQRL01058570.1:4082-17446 GCA_001703475.1 Hydroides elegans
GTGAAAATGCAAAATATATATTTTTCTTATTTGACTTACTTAACTTATGGGCGTATTCCTCTCCGGAACCTCGCTCTCTCCGTGACTTCTCTGCGCCAGTTTAGCCTTTCGGACGCTCTGTGTTCTGCCGTCGCCAGGGGTAGGCCGGT
Organism: Hydroides elegans; assembly: GCA_001703475.1. Classification (NCBI taxonomy): domain Eukaryota; kingdom Metazoa; phylum Annelida; class Polychaeta; order Sabellida; family Serpulidae; genus Hydroides; species Hydroides elegans. Next base: position 4,232 of record LQRL01058570.1, read on the forward strand.
GTCTTCTCGGATTTGGGTGCACCATTTCTTTGGCGGACTCATATTATTTAAGTATGGGGTGCATGTATGCCTAAGCCCTATGGAAACTTCGCATTTTTTAGTAGCAGAAGCAAAGATACGCTATAATCTAAAAAAAATATATTTTAACATTAAAAAATATATCGAAGATATATATTCTTACTGCCTTAGCAAGGTATGCAAATAACCTCATCACGACAAAAAAAAACGTTTATTATCTAATATTGGTTTTGATGTGATAATACTGGTTAGCTGACTGTACGATTTCCGATTGAGTAATAACAATTAATAATGCCATTAACATCTAAATTGCATCGACGTATCTCGCACAATATTTAAAAAAAATATATATATATGAATTATTTGTTGGTTTGATTTTAACTTAAGATATGCTATAAAGTTTATAAGAATGACATAAATGTTTAATGTTTACAAAATATTTATATCAAATGCAACAATTATATACCGTTCACATATTCAGCTATCAAAAACTTGTCATGGTCATATATCTGGTTTTGATTTTAGAGACATTGATTTTATCAAAGGATGCATTGCAAAAAAGGTAAGTGCTTCATATGTGAACGTGCCTGTTATATAGGGTACAATATATTTGTCAATTTAAGCCAATATTGGGTTACACAATCAATGATGTTTGTGTATCAAATAATGACACCCAACGAACTTTTTTAATGTTCATCAAGAACATTAGGAAATTATTTTGAAATTCATATAAAATCGTAAAATATGTTTACATATCTTACTTAAAGAACCAAATATCTGTTTATATTTTGTGAAGGGCACCCCACGACACATTTTTAAAAAAAAACGTTCCTCAAACTGCAAAAATCTCCAAGCTAGAAAGAATTTCCTTAAAATCTCCAAGCCTGCTCAGATTTGGTGGGGAACACCTTTTTGAGGAACAGCTCGTGGGGTACTCTTCTTTTGTTAGCTAGCTGACCATAAAACACGATATAATCACCATAATATCTGTTGTTACAAATCCCTACCTGTGAAAATAAAGAGGTTGGGCAGAAAAAATTGTGTGACAATGATTAAGTATGTTTTGGACACTTTAAGTCATCCAGCAGAGATATGAACAAACATTCAGCCTGGGGGGTTGACCCAAAGAACTTCTCATGTTAATTTGCCGGTATAATTGTAGAATGGTTCCCATACACTAATCACTATCATTAATAGTGCATGCAGTCCGGTAAATCACAGATTGAAGAGTGTACTGGAGGTATACATCGAAAATATAATATAAAATATCTATCTTTTTCTGTTAGGGTTAGGCACTAATTCACTAAATTAAGGAATGTTATTAAAGAATCTTAACTAAAAAATCATTTAGAATGATCCTCCCGCCAACCCCCACCCTAACACCCATACTAGGATATTTTGACTTATTGATTCTTGAAAAATGATATTATGGTGTGTAAAATTACTATATAAAACACCAAGTAAAAAAACTTTACTTGAAGTATAGTATACTTCACATATACTCTTCAGACTGTGATTTACCGGACTGCAATAGTGCATGGTATCACCCGATGAAAAATTAGACTGGTCCCCAACCCTAATATCAAAGATATGTAGGGACTGGTATCATCCACCATTTTGTTTTGATCTGAAAGCCAGTTTTTTCACATGCCATATAAGTCACGTGATTTGGGGGTGTGTCCCTAGAAGCCAATCAATTAATTCGTTACAAAAAAATGGTTCTCATCTACATTGGGTGATACCATACACTATTAATGATAGTGATTAGTGTATGGGAACCATTCTAATTAAAAATGGGAACCATTTTTTGTAACGAATCGATTGATTGGCTTTCAGAGACACACCCCCAAATCACGTGACTTATATGGCATGTGAAAAAACTGGCTTTCAGATCAAAACAAACTGGTGGATGATACCAGTCCTTATATATCTTTGATATTAGGGATGGGGACCAGTCTAGTGTAATTGTTTCTTCTTTTGCTGGTTTTCACTTTTCCCCCGCGATAAACTGGATTCCATTTATGAAAAAAAAAACATATTATCCAGATATTATATGATATGTAATATCTTTCCGTTTGACTTTTACATTAATCAGATAAACAATATTGTGCCTTTTAGATTACAATCGAGAATACAGGAAAGCTATATTGCATATAATAATTAAATAGTTTATCTTGTATTATCGCTCATTTTTCCGTTCCAGACCGATCATTCGTCTCGCCACAATTACGACCCTGAAACAATTAGGGGTGAAAGCAATGACATTCAAAGTTATGTTAAATCTACAACGTCATTACGACCACATCCTCCCGTTCAATGGTGTAATTACAACGTGGTCTAGACGTGTATTTTTTAAATACGTCACGTCTTGAAACAACGAAATTGTGAGGACTGAAGTCATATGAAGACTTTTTAGCGTTTTATTGTCTCCCCGTAGTGACGTCGTGTTCGTAGCGCAGACATCGGAGCGTAAAATCATGTAATAAGTTGTCTTTTAGCCATGCTATACCATGGTATTAGAATTTAGATTACGCAACTCCTGACAGATCGAAAATGATACTTTCAAGTATAGTCGAGCACAGGAGCAGGTAACCGAGATGGGATCAATAGGATCATTGAATAACGCCAATTCCTTAAATGACATTCCATTGTCTACCATCAGTTCATTGGACCATGATCCCATTTAGCTCTAAATAGCCCTTTACGTATGTCTGCGACCGACAGAGTGGAGTGTAACCCACTGGGCTATTTAGAGCTAGATCCCATTGTGTCCAAAACATCAAATGATAGGGAATACGGATTGAAAACTACCATACACCAAGAGGGTCATTCCATGGATAAGTAGTTTTAAGTATGCGACGTTAAAGGCCACTTAAGGCAATGGCATGCAAGAGTCGCCTTTCGTGGAAAGCATAGATCTATATGAAAAAGAATAATAATTTTGTAGCTGAAAAGGTTTAGGGGAATGGTTTAGGTGGGCCAAAAATGACAAAGAGTTTTCTGGTGATCCGGATGGGAGAGGGTAGCTAACCGGATAATTTAGATTTATTTTTACCCTGGCATTATACACCTATCAACAATTTGCTTTGTTTTCTTCAGGTTTTTTATTGAGTTCACCCGCGAAGGCCTTGTAAGGCGCGTATATTATGATGAAACAGACATTCAAACACTTCTTGTTACCAAAAAGTATGTTACATCGGCTTTGTCCGGACATTTAAAGGTATTATGGCCACGTTTTGCTGCAAATGTACAATTATTATTAATATCTACGTTTTTTGAGTTTCTTCCCCTAATCCCTTAAAGAAACCCAGATTTTAAAAAAAAATATATTTTACAAATTATTGAAGTAAAATAAATTAAAATTTTGGCGAGTTGACCTATAAATGTGTCGAGTTGACCAACGTTTTTATGAGTTGACCAAAATTTGGCGATGTGTTTGTTTTTGCGACTTGGATTTTGGCGAGTTGGTTTTTCAGTGAGTTGGTTTTTTTTGGCGAGTTGACTAGCCCACTGTATTGGTAGATCAGTTCTCAGCATGGCATTAACATACATTTTTTTGTATATCTTGTATAATCTTTTGATAGTATTATATTATATTATTTTTCAGGATGAACCAGAGATAGAGTGGGAGTATGTTCAAGAGGAGTCTGACCATACAGGTTTCAATTGATTTTCTGACACCCTTACATTATTCTACGTGGTATTTCCAAATACGTGTGTATATTAAATTAATCATCTCAACATACATAATGTTCATATTTTATTAACAATAATAATGTTTGGTAAACCACTCAACATTCCGGTCTGGTTTTCCCCAGGTCAAGGTCATCACTACTACATGGCCAAGCGAGATGCCAACGGAATCGAGTATATCAGGCAAAAAACGTTCAATCCGCACCATCCCCACGCACAACGCAAGGTAATCCGTTCCTGTATTTAGCGCAATCACTTCACTAATTATACTGTGACCAATTTCCGTCTTTGAGCATTTTTTGTTGCCTGTTTTGCGTGAACGTGGCCTTATGCATTTGTTTAGATCTCGAATACACTTTATAACGTTTCAATTAACCAGTTTGCTTCTTTAACCTGACGTTTAGTACTCTTGTTATTTTCTTATCTCTTGTCAAAGATAATGAAGGGTGTTTCCAAAATTTTCATCTTGCTGAAAATAGTATATAGGATTTAAGCTGGAATTTTAAGATCAACCGATATAACAATTTATTATCCAAAGTGTACCAAGTTACTTGTTGTGTATTTGGCTCCGATTGTAAATTTGCTACCCGTACATAGTTTGGCTTGTTATTGAAAACTTTATATCCTATTTTTTATAATGGCAACATAATAATTATATAGTCCCTCGGTTCATGAGATTTTTGTTACATAAGGTCATTATTTTGGGTAGATTCCATTTTATTTGAGAACATATTCCTCGGAATCATTTGATGAAATGATGTGGTATATTTTGAAAGAGTTTTTTTTTCTTTCAAGTGAAACGCGACAAAATGTAAACCCCCCCCCCCCCCCTCCCTGTAATTGCAATGTTAAGAAATGTTTTTTTTTTAAATTTTGAATGTGTTTCAAAACATTAACATATGACATTATGTAATATTAGGTAAAGTACAAAGCATTCTGATATGTACACAGAATATGTATGGACTGGTGAACGGACCAAATCCCAACGGACAAAATCCCACCCGGACAAAATCTCACTGGACAAAATCCCACTACTTTTTCTTAACAACATAGATTGACAGAGACAATTATCTGATTTTAAAATATTTTACCAAGTCATATAAAGTAAAAATTAAAGCGTTTTCCTAAATTGTGTTACAAAGAAAACTCTCCTTTCCTAATTATAATTTAGATTGAAACATAATCATTAAGTTAACGGTATAATGGTATTGGATCCCACGAATTCGGATTGCAAACACTATCCCGATTGCTTGCCATCGCCCATCTTTGATCAACTGATCGAACATAATGTCATCGTATTGACATTTGTGGTTATTTAGATAAAACATAAGAGCAAACCTGTATGAATCACCCCTCAATTAATTACCCTCCTCAAAATCCACTCAACACCCCGACCGGTTCACATCACTCACCTTTGAACCTTTGATCCTATCGTGGTTGATTGGTATACCTTGTACTCTTAAATGCAATCCTGTACTGAATGTGCGACATCAGAATTAAGAGGCAAGCATCTTTGTTTTGAAAAAAAGTGTTTAAAGAAATATGCGTTAATACAATCTTTACAATATAAAGAATGCTTACGTGGAAAGATGGGATTTTGTCAAAAAACGTGTTAAGAAAAGTGAGATTTTGTCCTAGTGTGCAAAAGGTGGTATTTAATCAGGGTAGGATTTTGTCCGGTGGGATTCTCGTTTAACTCCCGATCGACAAGTCTATAAAATTCTATGCTGTCCTTATAAAACATCTATGGTTTAAGAGCACAACAATCTCCCTTTGTTTTGGCCAGGCATTTCGAGTAGACTCAGATGGAGTGGTGACCAGTGTGCAGTCTCACGAACATATTATTCTCTTCAAGGACCACTTCTCGGATGAGACACAGGACAAGTAGGATTGATGTTGGGTTACTTTTTGGCTTCCTGGATTTCTAAACTATGTCAAGATGGGTTATTTATTCTTGCATATCCCCGTGTGAAGTTGCTGTTATGTTTTTCAATTATATTTTATTCAAGTATTTTTCTTAAATGCAGACTTTAAAAGATTAATTTTAATTATAATATTCCTACTGATAATGAAATAGATATTTGTCATTTGTGAAATCCTTTTTTGTTTTGATAAGTATAATTACCGGTAGTCCCTACAGTTTTTTCGCACCTAATAATTAGCGCGCAAGCTTAACTAATCTTTCGAAAAATGAGCCATCCAATACATTACTGTTATCATTAGAACTGGAATACTAAGATTTTTTAAAACATTATATTCATCAAAGTTTGCTTTAGATTGTGTCCAAATTCATGCATAATTCACACGTAGCATGTTTATATTTACTTCTATTCCCTCAAGATCATTTATCTAATATTTTCATATCGTATTCTTTTACTTATTTTAGGAAAAAGTCAGGAAGTTTTAAGGAAGAACGTAAGTTTAATTTCAAGCATACATGTATTTGAAGGACAATGAATTTCGTTCAATCCATAAACTGTATGTAATTGTAAGCTCTGGAGCCTCGTGACAGCGCGAATATGTCAACTTCCCGATTTTAAGTGTATCTTCACCAATCGTATTAGGTTTAACTTTTATACAGTCGCATCATGTGATCGCTTTGCTTTGCACACACGATTTTACTATAGGCAGGGTTCGACATAAGGAAAAATTCATACTCGCCAAACTGGCGAGTGACTTCGATTTCATACTCGCCAAACCGATTTTGTACTCGCCAATTTGGCGAGTAACTTGATTTTGTACTCGCCATATTAAAAAATCCATATAAACAAAACAGTTACATTTAAGGATCTTTAGGTCTCATGTGCAACTTATTTTTTGTTAAAAACGCATGCAAAGCTTCCATATTAGATAAATAAGGGCTATCTGTTGTAAAACCTTAACTAGATTTTAACTTTTGCTAAAAGATCCCCTATTTGCGAGTTGAAATGATATAGATTTATTAAATGATCTATTTTTCTAAATCACCTAGCGGTGTTCAACGAGTCGAACAAGTATTGCTTAAATCATATTCCCCAAACAGTGTTTTAATAGCAATAGCGATACAATAGGAAACTGTGCTAAGTCAAAAGTTATAAACGTTTAATTATGTTTATATAATTACTGGAACTACTCGATGTTTGGTTTGATTGTACAATACATTCTTGTTTATAATATAACAGATAACAGATGATTTATTCTATACACTCAAACATTTACATTTATGCAGTATGATCACTCAACTATAAAACAAATACAGTTTATACAGTGGATAAAAGGGCAGAGCATGAAGTACAATACTTATCGAGCGCTCGCCCTCTAATACTTAGAGAAATTATATACGAAACATGCGGTGCGCGGACAAAAGCCCCGAAGGACAAAAGCCCCGAAGGACAGAAGCCCCGCGATTTTGTCAGCTAGGATAGAAGCCCCGCGATACATTTAAACATATTTTTCTAACTTTATCAGATATATCGATCATATTTTTTCAATCAAACAAAAATAAATAATCGATGTCACACATTTTGTATCATGCCTCTCATTAAAGCGCGCTCTCAATCGGATTAGCCGATTCGTTTGTGTATATGTTGTGATCAAGCATTCACGTTGCAGTCAAGAGTCACATTGTTACGTCAATTGCAATTGATGATGCCGAATACGCAGTCCCATAGCAACATTATGCAATCATGTTTATAATCCAACATTAAATTTTAAAAACAAATAAAGCATTCATTTTATTTAAAATGTTTACAACATATATTTTTAATCTCGGGGCTTCTGTCCTAGCTGCCAAAATCGCGGGGCTTCTGTCCTTCGGGGCTTTTGTCCTAGAATCGAAACATGCATGGTCAAGGTACACAACGTAAGCAAAAATGAGGAATAGCAGATAATCAATGAGAAAAAAAAAAACATTTCTAGTATATTATCTAAACTGGCATCAAATAGAGAATACTTCTAGGTAATATTATTAGTCTTTTAGTATGATATATGCATTATTATTAAGCACCGACTTGTTTACAAAATATGTACAATATTGTAATATATTATTGAGCCAGTTTGTCAAAGTTCTAAGATCATGAAGTATAGATGCTGATATTACGTCACATTTTTACTAATGATGCGAGCGCCGAAGGCGCGAGCGAAATTGTCATAGATTTTAATAGATATATACGATATTTGAAATAGGTTTTATTGGTATGAATCTCTTAGTGTAAATTTAAATTTGGCGAGTTACTTTTATTTCGTACTCGCCAAAATGTTTCCGCTCAAATTTTATACTCGCCATTTTGGCGAGTGACTTTCAAGTCGTACTCGCCAAATAAAATTTTCACTCGCCATGGCGAGTTGGCGAGTGCTTATGTCGAACCCTGCTATAGGTATTTGTATTTAAATCCTGAAAGGAATGATTTTTCGTACAATGTTAAATATTTGCTTTTATTACATACTTGACGTAAAAAATATAAAGAAATGATAGGAGCTGCACGGGAGGTCCGTATAATGGAAATACTTCATAAGAGTTCCATACACCTAGGATTATATTGCACGATGGCAGCCGAGTTTGAACGAACCCGAAGGGTGAGTTCAAACTCGGCTGCCAGAGTGCAATTTAATCCTAGGTGTATGGAACTCGAATGATGTGTTTCCTTTATTGCATATCTCTGATAGATTTATCTAATAAATCAACAGCCGAACTGCATGGGCCCTCATAGCCTAGGGGTTAAGGCGTCGGACTTATGTTATGTTTTACGTTTTTGCCTTGGAAGCACATGCGATGATTGTTGTTTTATTGCTTAAATTATACATATATTCCCATTTCTTGTTTTAATTTTTTATCAATTTGAATACCTAGCTCATTAATCTTGCTATTTATGAAAGAACAATGTTCAAATCAATGTTTTTGAGTGGATTTTGATCGATACTCTCTTTAAGTTGAATCGACAAAGGCTGGGGTCCCCGGTTCGATCCCAAGCACTGACACATTAATTTGTTCATTTTCGATTTTATAAAAATATTCTATTACTATAAATCATAGTTTTTTTTTATTATTTTAGATTATAATATATTGTTTCTAAATGTTTAAACGTTCGAAAATCAATGTTTACTGTGTCATCTCAAATGCGAATTTCCTTAAAAAGGTTCAACTAAAACCATGCAAAATCAAAGGATTTTTTATCCATAAATTATAACAAAATAATATAAAATGGGAAATACTTCAGGATTAATGATATGTTCTTAAGCGTTTTTTTATAAATAAAATATTTAAAAAAACTGAAAATATTTGTCACCGCCGGGAATCGATCCGGGGTCCTTTCGCAGCGCAGTCCAACGCTCTACCCATTGCGCCAACCCGGGGCTATTGATTGCGTAACTGATTATAACTTATATAACCCTTAGTTTAAAATTCATGGAAACAAAGGTTGATAACCTAGAATAACCAATAAACCTCAATCTATTGCCGTTTTATCAAAGTGAACGCTGACATAAAATGCAAAATTAACGTAAGCGTAGTGTCCGCCATGTTGAAAACACGAAATCGAGGTACCGGTTCCGTATAGCATTCTACGGAACTCCAGTGCAGCTCCAATCATTTCTTTATATTTTTCACCCCAAGTATGCAATAAAATGCTGTACGGACCCGGCGCCTTGTTTACACTGATTTTTGAACATTTCAATGTTTAAAATAGCACATCATAACTGATTATGATGAAATAACTTTGAATTATTGCAAAGGAATATGATTAGAACGAATAGAAAATTAAAATTAAAAAAAAAAAAAATGTGCCTGAGCTGGGGATCGATCCGGTGTCCGCAGCGTTCATTGAGTCTTTCGATCAAAATCATCTTAAAATCAGAAATTGAATTATTTTTTTTATCCGTTTATTGATAGAATGATTAAATTATCGTTCAAATTAATAGAATATAAATACATCTGTTGGAAACAAAAGCTTTAATCAAGAAAATAACAAAATAACCACATGTACATCGTAAGGGAAAAAAGAGTAACATCACGCGAGCCCAACGCCTTAACCCCTGAGCTATTCCGCGCATACGCGATTGCTTAGTTAATTAAATATATATAATGCTAGCATATGTATGTAATAAAGGAAACACATCATTCGAGTTCCATACACCTAGGATTTCATTGCACTCTGGCAGCCGAGTTTGAACTCACCCTTCGGGTTCGTTCAAACTCGGCTGCCATCGTGCAATAAAATCCTAGGTGTATGGACCTCTAATGAAGTATTTCCATTATATGCATGAAGGAGAAAATGATATATTTCGGATGGTTATACATGTACTTTGTATATGGTATGCCTATTCATTGATAGAATGAAATATAGATACATCCATATGATTTATTTATTACAGCTCAGATCCTTGAGACACAAATCGACGTGAGACTTCTGTCCAAGCAGTAAGTTTGTGTGTTTTTTTTTCATTAAATGTGCACAAGATTTGTTTTGAATTTAAGAAGAGCTTCTATCTAGAAATATATATATAAAACACCGTAAGCAAAATGGGCCTGTACAGTTGAAGCAGCATACAATACAGTAACTAACTATAAACACTTATTTCATGTGAATTGAATCCTCGGGGGCCTTATCAAACTTGTTATTGACCCTTGAATAAGGAAACGCAATACCCGCGCCCTTCCGGGTCATTTACCATTTTGTTAAGGCTTTTTTGGGCATTATTCATAGTATTCATGAACTTCACTTTTTCTCAGACCGGTTAAACGAGAACGCGAAATCACATGGCCTGAGCTGCAGAGTCTGGTGAACTCGAGTCTCGAGGTGAGCAGCCCACCGGAAGCGATGAAATACAGCACGAAGGAGGCGGAAACACGCGTGCGCGAAGGCCTCGCTTGCGCCAGGCAAAAAGAAGGTAGGCGAAGAAAAGAGCGTATATATAATGATTCATAATATGGGTGCGATCAGGCAGCCCGCCGGAAGCGACGAAATACAGCACGAAGGAGGCGGAGACACGCGTGCGCGAAGGCCTCGCTTGTGCCAGGCAAAAAGAAGGTAGGCGAAGAAAAGAGCGTACATTCTGTATATATGATGATTCATAATATGGGTGCGATCAGGAAGCCCGCCGGAAGCGACGAAATACAGCACGAAGGAGGCGGAGACACGCGTGCGCGAAGGCCTCGCTTGTGCCAGGCAAAAAGAAGGAAAGCGAAGAAAAAAAGCGTAAATATAATGGCTTATGATAATATTATGGTTGTGAGCGAGTTTATATACGACACATCCAAAGGCGATTTTCTAGGAAGGAGGCCAAAAACGTGAATTTCTATAACATATATGTTTATACTTTTTAGGAAGCGCGCGGTCACAATGTGTTGTTGAACTACGACAAGTGATGGAAAGTTTAACTCCTTCCCAAGTCAACAAAATTGGTGCTAAATTTCTACGGACAAAGTGCACCCGTGCCATGGTAAATCTTCGTTCGTTAATAAGTAAATCTTGTGGTATGTCATATGTTTACAATGTAGTCAAAATAAAAAGTGTTCAGATACGTTAATACATGTAGGCTATATTAGGATCTTGTTTCCGGTTTTAACACAATGTTGTTAAAACAACTTCCTTGGAATACACTTAATCTTAATTTATAAGGCAAAAGTAATGATTTGTGTTCCCCTTGTACACACAGCTAACGAGTTGCCAAGTGGACCGCGACCTGATGATCGACCTCCTCAGTCGCCTCGGTTGCCCCGAGTCGCAGGCGCTGGTGCTCAAACACGTGTTGCCAGGCAACCAGCACTTGGAAGTGCGCCGGGTTCTGTTTCATTTCTCCGCCCTGGAAACGCCCGCTCAGGTATAGCCTCATGTGTGTTCTGAAACGATGTTTCAAGTATGTATCAATATTGTTTGCCTCTTAGAAATTCGATATGAAATTGATTTTATATTCAACATTCTATTGAATGGCGTTTGGCAATCACTTGCTGTTTAATATTTATTTGCATGTTTTTGAAACAATGTTTGCAGGAAACTCTGTTAGCTGTTTCTGATCTATGCTTTGGGGGCAAGCGTGAACATGTTGGTGAGTAATACTTGAATGCTAAAAAATCAGTACTTTCTATTAAAGAAACCTCCAAAATATAACATTTATATACAATTTATATACGATTATGGATGCATAATAAAACTTATATAAAGTTATAAAAAGCATTCTGTATTGTAAATAATGTATTTCTTACCGGCAAATGCCAAATATTGCAGGCTCTAGCAAGATGACCGCAAACCAGAAGCGAGCTTGTCTAACTTTAGGCGCCATGTTGAAGCAAGTGGGTGATGCTCATAGAGAACGTCCAACGGAATTGTTGAACCACTTCCATACTTGGCTTCTAACTCACAGGAACTCAGGTACACAATATATTCAATTGTAAACTTGAACTGAAACATGAAGAATTTTAGAGCATGAATAGCTTGTTAATAGAGAAAAGAACTATTGATTAAAGAGTAAATCAGAATGTGTTATGATGTTTTCAGTCCATGATGATTTTTATATGGCAAAGGACTATGATTGAATATAGATCATGAAATGCAAGCAGCCACCCCTTTGCGCGTAAAGAATGAAGTCGAGAACGCCAAAATCAAACATTTCTTGGCCGTGAAATCCGTCTTGCTACACTCGATCGGAAACGCTGGTCACGTCTCGTCCAGAGAACACATCATAGAACATGCGAAGGCGAACCACGGCCATCCCGAAATCAGACATACGGCTATGAAAGCGCTCAGGCATTATTCGTGTGAAGAGGTATGTTTGACCATAAGGGCATAATATACATTTACAGGTCGAAAATGCACGATTAAATTTAACGATTACAGTCGATGATTCGAAAATAGTGCATGTACACAGGGCTTTGCCTACCCTTGTCACAAAAGGCGGGCGGCCCGCCTGGCCCTTGAAAATAGGCGGGATTCCGCAGAAAATGTGGCGGGACCCATATCAAATAAAAAATCCATTTAAGTTGATATTAAGTAGACTATTATATATCCACTGTTAATTTACAGTCCCTTTGCATTCATGATCCATGTTTTTAATAATGGACAGCAAACTAAGTCAGCTTAAAGTACTCGGTCAACTCCATAAATTAAAGCATTGTACCCCCTTAACTCAAGAGAGTAGGTTGCCCGACCGAAAAGCTAGTTTCCCGACTATTGCACATCCATAACAATGGTGATGTTTCACTGAAACTATACTTTGATGCATGTCGCTTAAACCCCAACTGTCTAAACGAAACCTGTCAATGAAATATAACTATGATTGTATCGAGCAAAATATGTAAACGATTTTTTTTGTGAAATCCATTCATAGAGTATAAAACTTTGGGAAATCGAACTTTGGGGACTAATGAAAACTTAAATATCAGGCATACATAGGGCCAGGGAAATAAATAACAGAACAGCACTTTAGATACGTACAATTCAAGGTGACATGCATTCATAGCAACTTAGATAATAAGGGGATGATTGCACAAAGGTAAATTCAATATCAGAAAAAAATCGTACTCGATAGCGA
>LQRL01058579.1:0-12971 GCA_001703475.1 Hydroides elegans
AGAGAAATGCATTTCGTTGTTTACTTTAAAATTCAATTGTTCAAGCGAGAAACACGCAACTTGCAGAGCAATAAAATCAATAAAAATATAAGTTTTTTTTGTGTGTTCTACATAACACAATTAATATTGTTTTAATTTGTATCATATAATGACAAATTAATTAATTGAATCTGAACTAAACAGCACATCAGTTTCGTGGTAGTCACAGTTTTTCATCGGCACAACAGTCTTTACACACATTACTCTTATATCTGATTGATCGATTTATATTTATTTGAATTATTTGTTCCTTATTGGCTATTTCAATCTCTGTGTCTTTTCCACCTTTATATCTGACATATAGAATATATTTTTGAGGAAAGAAACGTAATTTTCTAATTTCAAATATTTATTTAGAATCAACTTAACATATCACAGTTATCAACTTGAATTATATACATAAACATGCATAAATAACTCACGCATACCTCCACTTCTTAAACACCTGTTTAAGTCAGAGATACATTTTCAATGTTTAAACTAATCGACATTTATGCATTCATGTGAAATAATACGGACTTAACCAAAGACCATCAAGTCGAAAGCATTTTTTTCCCACATACTTGTGATCTAGCAGACTAAAGTTTGGTAAAATGTCAAGCCAACACATATTCAGGAGCAAAACTCCTTCCATGAACATCAATTCTTCATTATGAATTTATATGGCCTTAAAAGACGGTTCCCTAAAAAACTCTTAGCCTATTATTAAAATTATAAGTATATGATATTATAAAACAAGATGACACACACACCGAAATATAAAAATGATAACTTAATAATACACGTCAACATATTGGTTATTGGTACACTTTATATATCGAATCTTATTGAAACTCTTGGTCCCTTAAATATATCATTTTTGCTTGCTGCGATCCAGAAAAATCGTTACTAAACAAATTTGAGAACGAATTTCCAAAGTTGTTATTTAAAACCATGCAGATTTACTATACAGGCGTCCGGTTATACCCGAACTCATTCTAATTTCTATATAACACAAATTTAGCGGCTACATCTCCTATACGCATTTATAGAGTTTTTGATTCTATATTGCTCACATTGAAAAACACTGTTTCCTTGAAATCACTTATTTAACGGCTACATCCTCTATACGAATTCTTAGAGGTTTTGATTCTAATTTGCTCACATGTAGGCCTACATTTTAATACACTGTCCCCTTAATATCCATATCCATATGCTACAAATGTCGTAGGTCGTTTTCAATGCCGTACACTTTGGCCTTAAGATTTTTCAGCTCGCCCACCATTTCTTTGCTGCGACCCGCCGTGCGACGGATATTGCGAAGGATCTGCATGTCGATGTCGTCAGGCCGCTTGCCGTCTAAGTCCTCTGACATGCCGATTGTGACCTGTTGGTGTAAAAGAATGCAATGGAATGCCTAGATAAAGGGATAAGAATGGTATGGACAAATCTTTATCTAGAAATTTATCTATAGTTTTCATAAGGAGATAGGGCAGATATTGCGAAGGATCTGCATGTCGATGTCATCGGGCCGCTTACCGTCCAAGTCCTCTGGACATGCCGATTGTGACCTGTTGGTTTTGAATGTACAAATGTGTCATCAAATGCTCTTGAGTTCTGTTGTATATTTAAAATCTTAGTTAGGGGTGTATTCATAATTCAGCTGTCAGAAGAGAAGTTTGATGGTACATCCCTAGAACAATAATATTGATAGACCAGTGATTAAAGTATCTTATAAAACAATATTTAAATGGTCAAATCACTATAAGAATTCTATTTGTCAATATCTCGATACTTTTTAGTAATTTTCTAACAACAATTCACCACACCATGACATTATAAGGACTGTTATTCAAACCGATCCATGCTCTCATTTCAACTACATGTAATATGCTGAATTAATTAATTGAATGAATACATGAACGCCATATACCTTATAAAGCTGTTTCTCGAGATCCTTGAGCCTGCCCCTCAGCAGTTTGATGTCAGTCTTAAAGCCCTCCACTTCTAGGTTGCGTCGCTTTTCTAAGTCGGCGTAGCGTGTGTTCATCAGCTCCAGGCGCTTGGCCATTTTTTCGGACCGCTCCTAGAAGGTATGACATAGGTGATATAGGCAGTGAAAATTTATGGTACCGACCAAATATGAAGTCAAGTAAAATTCTATCGAGTATTGGGAATGCACTATTGTGAGGCTGCGAAAAATTCTACAAACATTGTCATGATGGATTCATAAGGTATTACATTGTAATTTCAATTTTTTGAGAACCTACAAGCATCGATATGTTACCACATGTCTATTGAAACTAACTCGAGTTAATAAGTCATTTTAGGTTATACTGTATATAGGCTATTTATTTATGTTTGATTTTAAGACTTACAAATCAAAATTTACAACATAATCGAGACATTTTTCTATGGGCAAAACAGAGTATAAATATGGATGTCAGGGGTCAATACCACAGCCTAAGTCTAGACCAGGTTCTCATTTACTATCACATTAAAGCCTAGTGAAGACTTAGACTGTGAAATTGGCCACAAGTGTATACCTTAAAGAGTTCCTTTCCAATATCGCCCTCCTCTCGCACACGGGCATGTGCGTCCTCTAACTGAATGACCTGTTCGCGATACATGTCCGCCAGTTTCTGTGTCTGGTTCAACTGATATTCCAGTGACTGCAAAATTTAGACAATTTATGTACTTGAAATTTATTTTAGGCAATAAGCTGCATTGGTCCCCTATATTTCCTTAAATCACCATATTGCCCTTTAATTCGTTTATGGTATTTTAATCAATCTTGTCAGCAAATCTATCAATGCATATTATTAAGTCTACATGTATATAAAAGAACTCATGATAATTTCATCCCGACGGACACTCAAACTTACTTTAATTTCCTCATCTTTTCTATGATCTTTCTCCATGACCACCGCCGACACATTGAGGATATCCTTCTTGTCCATATTGAGCTGCGACTTGCAGTGGTCGAGTTCGCGCAACATCCGGTCTTTCTCGGCCATCCACTTCCGCTCGTGGCCGCGCTGCTCGAAGCGCAATTCGAGAAAGTCGCGGGTGCTATCGTATAACAAATCCTGCGTCTTTCGTAACCTGAGATAGAACAAGAATGTTTTGAGCTGATAAAGAATAAGTTAATAAATTTCACTAACCGAGTATTACAATATAGCGGTATAGAATTGGTAGCATTGATTGGAATCAAATGTCAAAGTCTTGATATATTTTGCTGATCGTCAAGGACGAAACGCTGTAATAATCCCATAGTTATCTCATTTATCTACAGGTTGAATTGCAATGGCTCATATCTACCTACACACCAAAGTCGAGTTTGAAAACCTGGATCTATCATATGACACTGGTCCATTTAACATAAAATCCTTTTTTTTTAAGCAGTTCCTTAAGCGTTTCATTTTTCTATATCTTTAAAACCTTTACTCCGCCCCCTCCCTCTGTTATCTATTATTTAAAACGCCTTACTTTTCGGTAAGCGTGGCGACCTTGTCCTCTTCACGTTGTCGCTTGGCCTCTCCCTCTTCCACTTTGACGCGTCGGTCTTCCAACAGCCCGTCGATTTGCTCCTTTGCCAACTTGGTCTGCTCTTCAATCTGGGCTTGCAGGGCCTCAACCTGAGAAAGGAATGGAATATGCATGCAATTCTACTTATCAATTCTCATTTGATGATATCCAATGAAGCAGTAAGGTAATCGAGAATCGATTATCCAGAATCTAAGCAGTTTCCTTGCATTTCAATTATCTAACAGGAATTTAATAGAATGCATTGTCCTTATGATAAGGTTGAGCAGGTAATTCTAAAAGAGACATGTTCAACATCACAGATGCCCTGAAACCTAATAAATTAACCTAATATTTACGACACATTCTTCGGTCCATAGTTCAAGTTCAGACAAAATTGCTGGTCCATATATGAAGATCAAATATAACGTGTTTTTCGTATAACTCGTTAGACCAAGCAAGAATAATCAAACAAGTTCATCAACTTGTCGCATACCTGTAAAGTAAGCGTGTGGTTGTCTTTGCGATACCGTTCCTCTTCCTCTGCACGTTGTTTCTCTCGCTTCGTCTCCTTAGCACTCGTTGGTTTTCTTTTGACGGCACCCTGTGTTTGAACTGACAAAAAAACAAGAAATGTACAAATAAAGCACTTTATAACTTAGTCCCAGATGAACAGATAAAGTTTTGTCGTCAATTTTCATTAATTGTTGTTTAATATATTATATAAAACGTTCTACCTTAAGAACTCATCGTTTAATTTTCTGAACAATAATATAAAGTGGTTATTTTCATGTCTATAACAAGAAGGGTTTTAATCATTTTTGCCGATCTTTTTGTGGTTTTATTTGCCATTAAACACATATTCTCGTAAAAGGCTAGTTGAATCGTTAAAACATACTTTGACCCTGTTTGTTGGCAAGTTCATTGTGTAGTTTCTTTGGCAATTTCTGCTCGACGATTGCTTTTGCTGGTGGTTCTTTCAGAAAGTAGGACACCTCGCTTTCAGTTAGCCCGCTGATCTGCAGTAATGTGTGGATCTTTTTGCGGTCTTCCAACTCTCGAATCTATAGAAATAGCAAAATATATTAGGAAACAGAAATCTAACTCATGTAAACAATAACATCATTATTAAGCAAAATACTTTGATTTACGAATTGTTAAATGCAAGTGCGAATCATTTATCGTTAGTTTTCGATTTTTTTCTCAACCGCCGAAAGCTCTTTGCAAGAGGTAGGGCGATGGTTATTGATATGTATATTACACTTCATTTGCAAAGTAGCGTATTCATGTGAAATTTTAATCAATGTACTATTGAGTAAATTTATGCTATGATGCACCGATAAATATAATGTAATATAATGCGAGGCTTTACTACCCGTGACATACTTATACGCCATAACAAAGTGCCTTACCTTGAGCCGGTCATTCTCGGCATAGAGACGCAGCACATGTTCGCGCTCTTGGAACAAATAGACCTGCATGTCACTCAGCGCCTTCTGCAGTTCGACGATCTCTGCCTCGCGTTGACGCAGCTCCCATTGGATGGTGTGCTGCAAAAAGATGTCATGGTTATCTCAATGAAAAATTCGATTGTTAACGACACGACTCAGTCGTTTTCAGTTATATTGTGTTGTACTTTAATTTTTGAATTATGACAAATGAACCCGTCATGGGAATCTAAGTGTGTACCTTTCACTTCTCATTTGCGCAAAGCCAACCTAATTCGTGGTTACCGAGCAAGGTTTAGTTATACCTGCATTTTTGTTTTCCTTTTTTAGAAAACAAATGTAAGGATGTTTATTTGATATACAGTGTATCGTGTTTGAATCGCACTTAAATAAAATAAGAATCGCATTCTTATGCCAATCATATAACCTATAATTCGAGCAAAAGACTAAACTAGTTTCTTTATTTAAATAATTAGTGCATAGCATCTCAAAATGCATCAATGATTCGCCAAAAAAGTACCTGTTCCTCGTAGGTGACTTTGTATTGGTCGAGGCGTTTGACCATATCATCGTGCTCGCCATCGAATTCTGCGATCTTCTTGCGGTAGTATTCCAAAAGCTCTCTACTCGGACGCAGATAAGCTAAAAATGAGGACAAAGCGAATCTTGAAATAATTGACATTTTTTTATGAAAAAAAAAGTCAAATATAATTTGGTATAGATTTTTGAGGATGATTCAAATCGATGGCCTTATATGATTTGATATAGGCGTCGACGGATATAACATGTTTACATACAATTATATCACACCGTTGTAGTGTCCTAAAAATAATTCTTATGTTGTACTCTTTTCAAAATAACGTAAGGAGGCATTAACTACACTACATGTTAATGTGAAAAGCATACCATAACCTCACTGGTATATTATGGAGAAAAATAGAAATCAAGTTCGCTTTACAAAGCTCCAATATACTTCGATGTGCAAAATCTAAAAGGAGCCATCTAATCAACTGATTCCGCCAAAGATTTGCTCACATGTGTTAACCAACATAAGATACATGATAAAAATTATACACGTGCCTGATTAGGATCTAAGCGGTAATAGGAGACAAATAAAAGTATATCAAATTACCCAGTCTGTCATTTACTGTTGGCAACACATCTCCTTGATTATTTGTGTCCGGTAAATCTTCAGTAGCCTCAGTTGCTACGGTTTCTTGAGTGACATCCTGTAAAATACATGACCAACCATACACTCCGGAATTTTAAAATCATGTCAAGGTGAATACATTTGTTGCTTAAACAATAGTAATACTGCTAAAACATTATATTATATTTGATATACACGTTCAATAAACTTGTGATGCCAGTAATGCTTGCAAAGTCAACTGCATTGTAAATTAGTAAAACTTACATGAGCACTCGCCATTGGTTTTTCCACCCTTTCGGGTATGTAGCATCTACTGGGAATCTGTTGGGTTGTTGGACGTCCGATACGTGTTTGGCTGTAATATTAATGAATATTATATTCATGCAATCAACCTTATTTTCACATATATTCAAAACACATACCTCATCGCCTCCAAAAGACAAATTACTACAGATATATCCCTCTTGACATTAAATACAATACATACAATCATTATTAGATTTGTGTTGTTGTTGTTGTTTTTTTTTTTTGCCAATTTTACTACGATCACGTTACTGAATTCGGTTGTAAAACAAGTTCAGTAAATTAAGGCAAAATTCGTTTGTTTATGAGCTGGGTACTGGGAAACGAATCGATTATTACAAAGGCGTTCAAACAACGTAATAACACAATTCACATTATCGCTCATTGAACACATATTTTCACTCACTTCAGATTAGCTGAAATATTGTCCTTTTGCAAATTATCTGTTTCTATTGAATTGAAAACAAATTCAAATCTAATTTTCTTAAACGAATGACAACATAAACATCCATGAATGTGTAAACTAAATGTTTTATTTTCATAAACAAGTGTCGGCCTGTCAACAGATATAAATTCATTTTACTATCACTGCAGACTTTTCGTCCCAGATGGGAAAAATATGACATTAACGGATGAATGCAAAATATATATTGAATAGCATTATGCTGTCAAACATGAGCAAAGTCTTTAAAAAATACCTGAACTCAAGATCTGTCATTTTTCAAAACCAAAACATCCGCCATTTTGCAGTGAATTTCACTGGGTTTTATTCAAGATCGCATAGGACAAAAGTAGTAGAGGAATAACAGTCCAGTGGCATATGTTTGATTGAAATATAACTCCTTGCCCAACTTTCGGGTTAAGATATTTAATTCTCCATACAATAAAACTATGGTTCACAGCAAGGAGATGATGGACACATGGACCGCCACAACATACTTAATGACTCACAGCACGGCTTCTGAAAACAAAGATCGACTGAGTCTCAACTCATATCAACCGTAAATGAACAAGCCAACGCCTTAAAAAATGGATACCAAAAATATTCTACAACATCCTAAACTGGATTTAAGACTTTCTCACTGACCGCGAACAAGTAGTGGTAGTTGATGGTCAGCGCTCATCACCTGCTGACGTGTAATCCGGTGTACCGGTCGGCCCTTATTATTTCTCATATACATAAATGACTTACCCGATCATGTAAAACAGTGTTCCACTAGTTTATTCGCATATGATAGCATGATAAGCCGAACCATACGCAATAATGATGACTCTGCACTCCTCCAAGAAGATCTGGATAACCTCCAACAATGGGAAACCAAGTGGAAAATGGAATTCAACCCTGACAAATGCGAGGCAATACCAATATCAAATAAGCGTAAACTTATAACAGCCACATATATCATACATGGTTAAACGCTAAAGCATATGAAGAACACAAAGTATCTCGGAGTTTCAATAGACAATAAACTCACATGGAATACACACATCGATAGCATCTGCAAAAAAGCCAATTCCACCATAGCCTTTCTCCAACGCAACACTTGCATGTGCCCCCGTCATATTAAATCTCACTCTTACACCAAGTATGTTCGCCCTACACTCGAGTACGCATCTACTGTTTGGGACCCAAGCACCCAAAAGGCTAGTGCAAAAAATAGAGGGAGTTCAAGGAAGGAGCGCTCGGTACGTATTTAACGACTACGATCGCAATAGCCCTCAATTGGCCGCATGTCCAGCAACGACGGTCCCAAGCTAAAGCGGTAATGATGTATCGTATTGTCAATAGTCTAGTCGTTATAACCGCGCACAAGCACCTAGTTCACACACAAAGCCGGACCAGCGGGCATGATACACGGTTCCTCCAGTCATTCACGCGAGTGCAAGCATACAAACACTCTTTCTTTCCCTCTGCCATAAGAACTGGAATACTCTGCCCCCCCCCCCGAAGTTATTGAAAAGCCATCTTTCGAGAGCTTCAGAGAAGGGCTATGCCGTGCTACAACCGCTATGTAGAAATCGTGCCGATTTTAGTGACCACCTCTGCACCATCGTTTATGTTCGCGTCGTTGATACCAAACTGCACCTTGCACCGAAGTGCAAAAATACTCAACTCCTGAGGGATGCACTACACGGTTAGATAGATAGATGCGGTCTCGATATTTCAAGGTGTAGAAAGGTGGATAGGAAACAGATAGAGTTGGACGATTAAAAGAACACAGGTCGGATGAGGGTAATCAAAGGCGTTACATAGTGATCTAAGAACAAATATAAGTTGGATATTGTTTTATTGAAAGAAATTTCAACATGATTGTATTTACATGATTTCTATTGTTTAAAAGTAAATGTTGAAACTATATTAAAAGTGGTATTGGTAAATATCACAAACAATATTTTATATGTAACGACCTGTCCACCTGTATAACTGACGACCAGTATATATGTTACACTCATCAAAGTAATGTTCTAAACACGTCTTCTAGACACTGATACCTGATTTCGAGATCACTATATATTTAGGTCCTCTGCTGGGTCCATTAGAATGTTTGACGGACGTCATTTTAAGATGTCGTATAGCCGTCGACAAGGACGTAGGTAAAAATGTCCCTGAAGTTTTAAGAACGTCTCTTTAAGGAAGCGTTTTTTTTATTCGCACATTTTTATTTAATCATCAAAACCATTCATAAACATTAATATCATATATTTACATATTTAAGGAATGTAACCGATATCTATCTGAACCATCATATTCCATGTTTAAATCGAAACATTTACAACTATGAATGGTTAACAATTAAAATATTCACTTTTTGGAGGGGCAACGATCTTAAACCGTAAGTGTTATAAGTAAGATTGCATATTGAAATGCCCTAAGGACGTCAAATAACGTCCATACCAAAATCCATAGTCATTCCAATGTCATATTGCCACGTCAATAGGATGTCAAATATACAACGCATCGGGAAGATATTAATACGTCCTTACAACGTCTGACTATTGACGTATTTTGAACGTGTAGACATGGCACGTCATGAAATTTGTCAGAATACGTCATTTAATAAAATTGCTGGGACGTCTCACTTTGATAATGAATCAACTTACGTATTCTGTCGCGGGCGTCGGGACGTAAACCGAAGTCATAAGGATGTCTTAGGATGTTTTTTGCCCAGTTGGTTGTTTTTACAACGCTTTTAATATCTCGAACTCTCTGTCTGCTATGTACCTGCTTACAATGTACTTGTCAAGTTTGAATTTGGTTTTGTTCTACTTTCAATGTGCCGACATGTTTACCCCTTCATCCCTCCACCTGTTTACTTCTCTACATGTCTACCTATCCACTTGTCTACCCGTCTACATGTCCATTTACCACTTCTCTACCTTTCAACCTGTCGACATATCACCTAATCTACATGACCATGTACGTGCTAAAGTCAAACGTGGTTTGATCTCTCTACATCTCAACCAAATACACATTTTCTAATTATTTATATTTTTAAAATTCCGTCTTAGCTTTGATAAATTTGCTCGTAAGTGTGTCGGTAATTTTCAAGTCGATCCAACTGTTGTTTCTTCTTTCAATTGTCTTCCATTTTAGGAAAATCATTTTCTTAATCAACACCGAATTGTCTTTTAAATTGTTATCCCAATTGTGTGTAATTCATACAAGGAGAGAAAAATGTCGATACTCTTATTCTTCAAAAACATAAGTTACAATCTCTCATTAATCCGTATCAACTTGTATCATCAAGTATGAAACTCTGCCGCAATATTTGTTCTAAACATGTATAATACGAAACAAAACTAATCATTTAAAACGATTTACTGGCCTACTAGTTGCCTAAAGGATCAGGTACAAGGTAGTCCTCCTGTTATTGATAAGTTGCAATGACACCGAGAAATATCCTGTAAAGTCCGACCAACTCATCAAGCTGCTAACAATACAAAAGACAAGGCTTAAATAGGCCTGGTGCATCGCATTTAGCACGGTCGCCCTCTTGATAAAGATATATGCAACCCCGGTCCATGGATTAAGAAATGATTAAATATATATCATATCACGTTTGCATAACATGTTGAATTTAATTGTTGATAACTTACGTATGATTTGACCAACATATATGTTATTTAAAACGTTAAGAGTTTTTTATAATGCACAGCTCTGTTGAAAAAATCTTAAGAAAGAAGACAATAATATTAATAACGCTTTAAACAATAATACCACTGGTATAATTATAATAACAAGATAAACAATAATGCTACTAATAACATTTTTTTCACTTTGTTCGAGCTGTGATAAGCAAATCTGGAGCTGTAGTAAAATAAATGACAAATATTTGTTTCAATGGCTTCTTCATTTTATGTTATTTTCACCATGTTACCGAGTGCATCTGAAATCTCATATATATTTATAAATGTCCTGGTATATGATGCACATATTGGAATCAGCTGAGACAGCATGATGTGAAAATGCTAACCAACTGCATGTGGTAGGAAATGTATTTCTTCATTGATAAATTATGTTTAACGGATATTAATTGCTCTTTTCTTTGCGTTCAAAAAAGTGCATTGACATTGTACAAATAAGTCGCGGTTGAGTTTTCGAAAGGTGACAAAAGCCGAAAGTTTACCTGGATTTCTGAATGGAGGGATTATCAATTGAATTTGATTCCGGGTACAAACTTTTCGACGTGAATAAAAATTGAAGACGAGCCATCCAGATCTGCACGCGGTGTAATAGAGCTCGACCTTATCTATTTTTACATTCTTTTTAAAATCGATACCAATAATGCGCGAGTTTCTGAATATTATGATTATCAACAAACAAACAGGAGCTATTTTCATACGATATAAAGCAATAGTTTGACCATGATAAAACACTTACTTTCCCCGTATTCTTTTGGATGTTTCTGTATCCGGGGGCAGACACGATTACAGTCACTAACCCAAAAGAACAGTGTCCCCAAACATGGTTACATGTCACCAGGTTCGGTGACACTGTCATTTGGGATGGTTACTGTAACTGCATCTGTCCCTAAGGACAGAGTGCTTCCAAAAAAATACGGGGACATGAATCCGTTTCGGTTATGATCCAACAATTTTTAATTTCTACTAAGCTTTTTAGTCTTCAACAAATACGGGACTAGGACGATTATATGAGAAGGATTGGCAATGAAGAAAGTTTTGACTGGATTTCCCTATGCGATGTTTATGTCAAGCTTTGTGGGAGTTCTCGAAAAAGCACCCCTATATAATCTTCTCTATTTCAATATCATTTATTGATTTTCTTGTACTTATGTATTAATCAAAATATATTATTCTATATGGTGCACTTTTTGAATCATGGAAATTGACTTTTAAATAAGAAAATTAGATTTGTTTTTGACAACCTAGAATCTCTGGTAATTTATATAGCGTATAAATATGGCCTATGGAAACAAAGATGCAATGGTGGAATATTTTTTATAGATATAACTAATGATAGAGTATATTATTTTGTTCTATATCGTTAGATAAAATCAAATGAAACAAATGCATTTGAGGAAACATTTGATATTTGAATCGAGAGGTCACACCACCCGGACAAAAAAATCGCAGGGTTTACCCAATCGAAACACTCGTAATTCAGTCGTATTTTTACCCTGCTTCATTTCCTCCTTTCCTCATCCTAGTACGGGATGAAGTGTTTGTATATTTGTGGGAACCAGAAAAAATATTCAACTTTATTAATTCATTGAAAATAAACATTCAAATTAAAAGCAATACAATACTTTATTGATTTCCTATTTTTCAAAAAGTATTTGTAACATTTTCTATTATAAGCTGTCAATTAAATGATCGAACAAATGAGAATGTTGAAAACATTTTCTGCATTTCGTTTTCAAAATTATTGCGCATAAAGTATAACTTTTATTTTACGATAATTGTTTGAAAATTATCCTATTCTTTTGAATAACTGATTTTATCGAGTAGGGTTTCATCTCATACAATTGATTGAGATATTAATTCTTATTTTAAAAATTGTATTTTGAACTATTTTCTTAACAAGTGTGACATAAACAAAGTGATGCGGTTTGTGCGAGGAGCCGATCGAGTTATGGAATTAATAATTTGTGTGTAATATATTATGAACGCATACGATTTCATATGTGACAGTGGTTTATAACTGGTTGGTTTAATGTGAAAAATGATTGACTGTGAAGACGAATTTATTCCTCCACCAGAAGCTCCTGTTTTTGAGCCTTCTTGGGATGAATTTCAAGACCCATTAGGATATATAGCAAAGATAAGACCCATTGCCGAGCGTAGTGGGATTTGTAAAATCAAACCCCCACAGGTATGATTGACAAATATGTGTTATTTATATGTTCGCCTTTATTTTTGAACGTTTTCAAACCAAAAAAGTGTATTTTTGTTCGAGAATTGGTCAAATCTATATTCGTCCATGCAACCATTAAATACAGGTCCTCTGGCATCATGGCGACCTTTGTTTGTGATGTTGCAAATGATAATGCCTAGTTGCATACCAT
>LQRL01058620.1:0-12448 GCA_001703475.1 Hydroides elegans
TATTATTAAATAAGAGAACCTTAAATTGGCAAATAAAGGAATTATGTTCGAATATCAAATCACAATTTAGCATATGAAGTAAAATTACAATGCTTTTTGACGGTTATAAGAAGGTAACAAGTAGATCAGTGAAACTGATTAAGTCCTCCGCTACTTTAACAACAGTGGAAAATTGAATAAAAAACGGAAATGAAATTAGAACATCAACAAAAATCCATCGAAGGATTGTCTTTCTAACAACGTCTTTCTTACAACGTCCTTTTAACAACGTCTTTGTCACAACGTCTTTCTCACAACGTTTTACTTACGCATTCGTTATCCTCAAAAAATCACTATATACGATTAATCATTTTTAAGTTGCCAAGTCCCCAGAATCTCCATTTTCAAAAAATCGCCAAAATTCCAATTTCTTAGATTTTTCGAAATTAATACGTTCAAGCACAGCTTCAATATATGCTCGTTCCATGTGCAAAAGGAAAACAAAATCCATCGAGGGATAAGCGAGCACTCGTCCGTACAAAGTAGTGCACCTAGGTTTCGACAGACGGACATGGTTCATTGGTCTTATGATTCCATCGAACGTATAAAAAACTTGAAATTTGTTTGATAGCTCAATTATTTGTTGTAGTGACGGACGGACAGTACTGAATACTATAGTCCTCCGTTTCGCGCTAACGCGGCGGCGCAGGACTAATAAGATTGTTATAGCAATACATTTAGGGTTGGAAATAATATTGCTATAGCATAACGGGCATCGGCATCCTTTTTCTCAATTCCAAGGGCCAATAAATAATGTTTATGCACCTTGATGATTATATACGCTTTGTAAAATGATTTCAAAGCAGAATTTCGGAAAGTTATAGGATTGTTAAAATGTAAAAAAACATGACGAGGACCAACCAATGAGAGGTTTCAAGTCGTTTCATATATTTCAAAACATAATTTCAATTTGATGATGACAATTTAATTAAAATTTGATTAGCAATAACGCTCAAAAAAGGTTCGTATGTTATTCCACAAAATTACTTGGCCAAACTTAACTATTTAAGACATTGATATTATCATTTCTTTAAATTATCCAAAAATCAGGGTTATTTGAACATCTAGGCCATCTTGCTTGATGTATTTAGCGAATTTCATCTTGAAAGTTGCCTTTCCATCATTATTCCCGTACATTCTTTGTTATAAAACATTCATTTTCACATTTACTTCTGCTTAACAGGGCTGAGTACTTAAGCTACTGCGCTATATAATGTAATGCAAATACTGCACATGCGTTGTCTTACGTTTAGCCCGCTCAGCCCTCTCGCCCCTTATACATGTTTTGCGTAATCACTATACTCAGCCACACAGAAATACCCATTGGAATGGCTTGATAGGAGAACTACACAGAAAGGAACTCGATTTTGTTGCTGCCCCGTTAGGTAGACATCCAATGCGTGAAACGGTCATGGATTTTGCGGACGTTTCATTAAGGGAGAACGATTATCTTGGTACATATAATCTACCTAAAATACAGTATACTTCTTTTGATTTGTATCTTCGTCCGCTTAGTACACCCGTCTGGCTTTGTATTTTGATGATATTAATTGCATCAAGCATAGTTTTGGCAATTAGAACAGCTATCGTCGATCCTCATTTCATGTTATTATTTTCAAGGGGCTCTAAGAGAAATTATTTACCCGTTTTGTATCAACATCTGACAACAAATGTATTTCCTGTTGGGACGACCTTGATCGGGCAAAGTTATGCACTCACTTCAGTAAAGAAAAATGGAAATAGAAATGTGATTTTTGGAATTCTCTGTTTGTTTAGTAAAAATTATATCTTATTTAACAGTATCGGTCAATACACCACCTTTTAACACAGTTTATGAGCTTCTTGATCAAGATACATTTAAATTTGGGTTGCTCGGAGGGTCAAATATGGTGAATAAACTCACCACATCTCCTCATGCTTTAGATCACAAATTATACAAACGAATCAAAGAGCTCGAAAGGTACGACCCTGAGGTTTTATCGACGAATCTGACACGACTGTATGAAAAAAATCCGTGACGAAAACTTTGTTTTGATAGGTTCTATCTTCTTTTCTTATGAATATCGTAACATGTTCCCTAACGACAGTTGTGACCTAACACTGACTGGGAAATGAATACACAGGCTTTGGCAATGCAGAATAATTCTGCCAATAAGCGCTATGTGAATGATTTCACAACGAACATGGCCGAATTTGGTATAACACAAAGACTAAGTGATGAATCTTTTCGAAAAATAAACTGTGACCGTGAATCTGTTGAGGCATCTCCCAAGCCGGTGTTGTTTGAATTAGTCGTATCAGTATTCTATGTTTTATTTGGTCTAATATTTTTGTCAGTAATTGTCCTGGGTTATGAAGTTGTGTTTTTTAAACACGAATAGTCTTTACCAAAAGAATAGCCTGTTAATAAATTAACACCATTATTATAGTAAAACATAATACAAATATTTGATAAAATGTAGTTTGCCGATTATTCAGGTACATTTTGTCATTCTGATATATATCCAAATATTTTAAATGTATTTCAGTTCATATAAATATAGTGCCATTAACCATTCAGAAATATATTTATTGCGCTATCATATAATTGTCACCAACCAATTGGTCAAGCATTGTTTCCGGGTTATTAGATTCAGATGTGATAATTGTGTTTCCTTAAAATGTTATAACAACAGAGTTTATTAAAAGCTTGGTTTAAGCAAATCCTGATGAGTTATAATAGATTACTTGTAACTGGTTCACAAATTCCTTTCCTAAAAGACTGCCGAACTATTGTTTACTTTGATGATCAAATTATGTTGTGCAGTCGTATTACTTTTTGACTATTTAAAATGAGGTAAGACACTTGTTGTAAAATTGTCACTATATTTGCTATTTGGACCTTATTTATATTTGCATCAAAAATGAAAAAGAACCTTATATTGTTATTAATTAAATAGCATTGTATAATATATTATGTTTTTGTAGTTGTATCACATGCAAATAATCTGAAATGATGTTAGATATTTATTGTATCATTGGTAAATTGGCATGAACTTTTTTGTTCCACTAACAGTGCATTGTCCGTTACATTTCTTAAATCAATAATATATAATATATATGATCTAATCAAAACGTATATAATGAATCAAATCAATAACTAGATAAATAATAAATTAAATTGCATCGTTTATTATTATGTTTGTTTTATTCTAAAATTTTAATGAATTAACATTGGAAGCATCTTACTTTCCTGTTTATCCTAGTTTTACTTTTTCCTCATGCATTTGCTAATCAGGTGTTTTAGCAGATGTTTATGTAATAATGAAATGATAGAATTTTACGCAACATTTGATATCCGAATATATCCAAAGAATTGAATAGCATCCAAGCTATACAACTCTGTGCATATTCATTTACTGTATCATATAAGTTCTGGTCGGATTTTTCTAATATATTTTGAAGTAATTTGTCCAAAACCTGGGTAGGTGGCCACAGGGAGTGATTAATAGATATTCTATATCATCAGGCGAGTTTTGATAGTTTTTCACTGCTTGCCCTACTGAATTGTGAGAAGTTAATCCGTTTTTACTTACTCTTTCATCATCCATTGCCTGAAAAAGGGAACAAAAGTTTAACTTATTTTCAAAGTTATCCAAAATCAATCTGATGACCAAGAAAATGTTGGTCAGCTTTGGGACAAACGATTATGATCATTTCTATAGTATACAATAAATGATACAAATGACTTTTTGTCAAATCAATATCAATAGCTATTCAGAGACAGATTAAAAAATAAT
Source organism: Hydroides elegans (assembly GCA_001703475.1). NCBI lineage: Eukaryota > Metazoa > Annelida > Polychaeta > Sabellida > Serpulidae > Hydroides > Hydroides elegans. The sequence goes on from LQRL01058620.1 coordinate 3,819, forward strand.
GTCGGTCATAGTTGAAAAGAATTGTCTGATGAATTTGTTTCTGCTAAATTGCCTTCGAAAATGCCATGTCTGTGTTTCTAATCAACTAACACAACAATGAAGAATAATATTTGTATCTTCATAAACAATGCCAAGTTGAAAACAAAAAAGATTTTTTTAGAAAATAATGTCTGCATCTCGGTTCAAATTTGGCTCTTGATTCCTTGTCGACAAATTTGAAATTAATGCATTCCATATCTGATATTCTGCGAGCCATGGGAATACAATTAGCCCAATTCAAAAGAGTTCGTTAATTTGGTTATTCTGGCAATATCAATCGAAGCTCATGTAAGCACTGGAATCATTAGATGTGATCTTGATAATTAAAACAATCATGCAAAGAATGTATAACTGGTCCATTAACGAATGCAGTAATGCCATTATCCTAATTGCTTAAGTTATGAAAACTGGGCCAGGGAAGTATTTAAAAAAGTGTTTATTGTATACTACATAATAAGCATTCATGATATAATTATCAATCGCTCGTCAAATTATTTACATCGATTGTTCATTAAAGGGCACCTCACGACACATTCTTCAACAAATCGTTAAATCACCTAAAGACAACTTTACTGAGACGAAAAACAACAAAATACTCCTTTTTTTAACATAAATATTCTGCATTTTTTTTTTCCAAGCTGGCTTAACTGTTCTTCCTTTTCTAGCCAGCTTTGGAACAGAAAAGAAATATATTTACAAAAATTAGATTGTTGAATATAACCCAATCACCTATCATGAAAAACGAATTACAAGCTATAGGACAAGTGTAATCAATTACATTTTATTTCCAATAAATCATTCTCATAAATCATTACAAAACTAAGAAATTATCAAAAAGGTGTTCCTCAAAATGCAGACTGCAAATGATGCTTGAAGACATTGATTGAGCACAGGTAAAAGTTGCTGAGTGGATCATGTTCACCAGCAAATGACGTTTCATATGAAGTCGCCATATTCCTAGTAACGTTTTACGATTTAAACCACAGTGATGATACTTTCTTTTGGATTGTGTTGGTCTTCCTTTGGTTTTGGTTCACACTTTTCAGCTTTCCACTTCCTGGCCTTTTTATCTGTAAAGAGATTACGATAATTTAATCTGATATAAACTATGACAATTATAACCTATTGTACATGTTTTACCAAAATGTATTACCTGTATTCTACTGTTCTGGGTTGGTTAAAGTGGTTTGGAAAATTCTTAAGCTAATTAACTTCCAATATCAGGTTCTGATTGGAGTTGTTCCGCTAGCCAAATAAATTCAAGTTGATTAGCCATTGGCAATGACTGCTTTATTTCATTTTTATATGCAAGCTATGAATCACGTGATATGGTGAGCCAATCAAAAGCATTTAGGCGGCAAAACTCTTATTTTGAGCGAGGCGCTCTTTGTATGACAAGGCAGGAAGCCCAATGAAATAAGACAGAACCCCGATCGAATTTAGGACCAGGCAGGTACCCCATCACATTTGGACCAGACAGGAACCCCCAAATTTTGGACCAGGCAGGAACCCTTTTTTTTACCAGGAATCCCATTTTCTGACCAGGCCGGATCCCCAATTTTTATCTACTGTTCCCTTTCAGTTCCAAGCTGGACAGAAAAGGAGAACATGTCAAGCTATCTTCAAAAAAAAACTTTTTGCACAATTTTAATGTTCAAAAATCATTATTTTGTTGTTGTTTGTAATTTAAATGTTGTTTTAAAGTGGTTTAACCACTCTTTGAAGAATGTACCATGGGGTCCCCTTCCAATACCACAAAAACTTCCTTTATGTGCTCTTTATGTGGCAAGTGGATGAGCAAAAAAAATTGCGGGGAGTTCCGGGCTACTTGAGGGATCGCACTTTAAATCATCCACTATTTACATAAACAAACCCTGCGCGAAAATAACAAAATATCATCCACTATTCACATATAGTAAATTCAGGGATTTTATAAGAAGAATCGTATCAAAAAATGCTACATAACACAGCATATAAGCTAATTTGCAAAAGAATCGCACTTGATTATTAAGCGCTATAAACCGATGGGCAATTTTCAAGCATATACGATATGTAAATAGTGGATGATTTATTTTGAGAACTTATGGTATGTAAATAGTGGATGAGAAAAAGTGAATTCGTACTTGAGCGGTGTTTTAAAATAAATGTTGACTAGTTTTTTTTCTACATTTTGGAACGAAACATTTGTTCATATATTAAACATAGATTTTAGTAACAAATAGTCATAAAGTCATTCAATTGTTTAAAGGAATAAGGTTGGTTTGTCATTAAGTCAACGATTCCATCAAATCATTTGTTAGAATGTAAAAAAATAAGAAAATATGAGCGATAATTACATAATATTTGCAACCATAAAGCCCGACTCCCAATCAGATCCTCGTCAGAATAATACATTGATATGATTTATATATAAAACAAAGTATGTTTCGTACTTACTTGACTAGTACTTGAGTCGCAAGGCTGCGGATGTCATCAGGCCTTTCGGGGAATTCTGAAGTGAAGGCGACCCTCGCCTCGGCGCGATGCCTTCCGGTTTTGCCGAGTAAACGGATAGATATAGATGTAGACCAGCTTCACCAGGTTCCCCAGCGAGGATTCTCCTCACCCACCCACGTCCGGCTTGGTACGAGCTCCTGTTTCACTGATTCTTGATGTTTCAATTATTCACACAGCTTCATATGTAGCTGCCCCATGATGTTTTTTCCAGGCCAATCTTTTTCGTTTGCCCACGGCACATCGTGTGTTTTGAGCCAACATGACCAGAAGCTGAGTTGTCACCGTATACTGCTTTCAAAATTACATCATCACACTTCAGCAGTTTTTTTTGTACTCTAGTACGTACACTTATCATCCGACAAGTACCTCGGCGTAATATTAGACAATAGACTCTCATTTAATAACCATATAGACCAAATAGTTTCCAAAACCACCAAGCTTCTCAATCTCTGTCGTCGAAATCTACATATGTGTTCACCCGAACTAAAAGAAATCGCCTACAAGGCCCTCGTACGACCTCACCTAGAGTACGCATCGCCAGCCTGGAGCCCCCACACTCAGCGTAATATAAATAAAATAGAATCAGTTCAGACGCGAGCGGCAAGATTTGTGCTAGGAAATTATACCTACGGCCCTGAAAGTTCGATTAGGAATGACATTCATAGCAAGCTCTGCTGGAAACCATTATATGTGCGAAGGGCGTTATATGATATATCATTTTTCTACAAAATTAGGAATGGCTTAATATGTATACCATTTCCCGTTGAAGTCCAGCCTTCCTACATGTACAACTCAAAATATCAGCATATACAGGCTCTTCATGCCGAAAACTACAAGAACTCCTTCTTTCCTCGAACTGTAAGGCTGTGGAACGCCTTACCCACGTCCTGCCAATTCGCCAAGTCAATAACCATATTCAATAGTCAGTGCCAATCCTGACTAGCACCTTAGACGTGGAGTCGGGTCAACGGCGTCTTCAAACCACTGTAGCCGACAAGAAATATATGGAGATTTTATTCAGAGTTGTACAGTTTATTCGAGTTTTGCTGATTTTGTTTATTTTTATGGCACTGGAAGTGCTGCACGACAACAAAGTCCAGTATGGCTATAGCCTTTCGGGCTCAACGAATGAAGAATGAAGAACACATTCTGCTTTGGCTGTTATTATGGCTCTCATGACCTCCAGTTTTTCTTCCTCCAAACTTGCCTCAGTGAATACTTGTTTCGCTAGTTTCTTTGCTCCACGTGCATAAGGCTGTTTTCAAATTACCTCAGCCAGGTCCTCCACACCGTAGTATCGAGCCTTCATGTACTGGTAGGCATTTTCAGTGGACCTGAAGCGGCCTTCAAACACTTTATTTTAGCAAGGGTAGACATTGCTGTCATCCTGCCTTGGAACGCTAAATAAGCGATAGCAAAAAGCAAGAAACAGTAAAAATATCATGTAACAAAATGTTTGTTTTGTAGGCCCCAACCCCATAGTTGGGGGCCTATAGATTTAGGGTGTCCGTCTTTCTGTCCGTCCGTCTGTCATCGCTTTATTGTACGTTCTAGAACTTTTAAACGGAAGGTCAAAGAGACCTGGTTATAGGCTCAAATGAAAGGTAGATGTGATATGTAGATGTGCCTTTTAACAGTTTTGGCCAAAATAGGTCATCGGAAATTGGCCAACAATCCAACAATAGACTTTTAGTGTTTTTTTTTCGAAATATAAGGTCTTGATGTGTAAATGTACCTTTTGACACTTTCGACCACAGGAAAAATGAATGAATTTGGCCAAAATACTCCAAAGTTGTGATTTTTCTAAACATGATCATATACGAAATATTCAATTACTCTTGGAATCGGGGGCGGTTGGGGCCTTTTCGTGTTTCACAAATACTTCCTTGTATATTTATGTATATATATAAGGGTGTATTATGATTTGTAATATATAGAAGATCGATGCACTGGAAAAAAAAAAGAGTTTTATCGGTTGATTGCAATACCTTCATATTTTCGATAACGAAAAGATTGCAGATAATAATCAGATTTTCCTCTATTTTTTCAGGTACATGGTTTTCAACAGCAAAAAGTGATGGAAATATAAACATCGACAAATAACATAATGAGTCACAGGTTGATTTTAGACGAAGACGATGCTTATAATTATGTCGCTGAGACAGACAGCGAAACCAGCACCGTGGAGGTGGCCAACTCAGCCAACAATGACTCAGATAATAATTTCTCCGATAATGCTGACTCGGATAATAATGACTCGGACAACAATGACTCGGATAATAATGACTCGGATAATAATGACTCCAATAATAGCGAGGACTTTTTCATAGACGATCCCGAAACGGCGGCTCCCTTTGATATTGTTGACGTCAGCGATCGCGATGACAACGATGACGTCATCATTGATGGCGTTGACATGGGCGATGCTCCTGTGATCGCCATTGACGACCAAGTCCAAGGAGACGATGCTATACGCATCGATGACCAGGCAGCTATAGATGCGGTGAGAAATGCGAATAGACCCATGCCTGGTCCGGATGATGTTATAACAGTAAATGTGCAGGTTGGTGCCGCTGCGAATCGTAATCGCCCTGTTGATCTGACGGCCGGTGATGCACCGAATGAAGCTATTCATATTGATGATAGACCCGTGCGTACACCTCCCAGATATCCGGCTGGGGTCATAACATTGGACACGCCTCAGATTGCTGTAAATAGCAATAGTGTTATCAATTTGGACACACCTCAAACTGCAGTTCATAACGCTAGTGTGATAAACCTGGATACCCCACAAACTGCAGCAAGTAATACAAGTGTCATTAATTTGGACACGCCTCAAACTGGAGTAAACAATAGTGTCATTACATTGGATACGCCTCAAACTGACAATGTCCCCGCTATGCAGTCGGCTGGTCCCTCTAAGCCACGTAACCACACGCCGAAGAAATCGCTCGTGAGAATGGATGTGCAGAGTCCTGAAGCAATGAGTGACGATGACCCAGATGTAAGTTGTTAAAGGCATGTTGTATTATTTATGTGGATACATGCATGTATTATATAAAGTTGACGTTTGTTTAATGGCAGGAATTTGCAAGATAAAATCTATAAAACAATTCATTTTCATTTTTGTAATATTGATTTGTAAAGGACCTGGAGTTCCCTTTATTTATTATCTGTCACAGCATTCGACATTTCTTGCTAAATCATATTGCTCGCATACCCGCCCCCTCAAATGTTGATTCCCGTGTAACACTATTAATCTTATTAAATCACTTCACATTCATTACTCTATGTTGATTTTCCCACACACAGTCCTGTATGATCTGCTTCGAGCTGTACGAGGCCTCGGGTGCCCACCGCATGGCGTCGCTTAAGTGCGGCCATCTCTTCGGCCAGAGTTGCATTGAGCGCTGGTTGTCTGCAGCGGGCTGTCACAAGTGTCCCAAATGCAATGCAAAGGCCACCAAGAAGGATATACGGGTTATCTATGCCGCAAAGTCGCTCAAGGTTCGTAAGTTCGAGTTGGTGATTAAAATGGAACAGAAATAAAGTGTTAAGAAAACATATGGAAAAAAGAACAGTAATTAAAATTTAGTAATCGTACATCTAAAGTGACCAGCAGGTTAAGGTCTATTGCACGATTGTTTCTTAATAATCATCAAAAATTGAAAATTAAGTAGACTCTAAATGGTGTGCTCTAGGAGATCATTATGTTTTCCATTAAAGGTTTTTTTTTTTCAAATTATCTTCCCCGTAATAAATTCGGCAACAGAGTTGATTTGAGGCTTTGCATCCATACTAAATACCAAGAGATTCTTCAGCCCTCATATTTATCAATTCTTTGTCATATTAAACGTTTGTAGATGGTTGATACCACGGAGCGTGACCAGGCGCTGGGCGACCTCGTCAAAGAGCGAAAGCGACGCCAGGATGCGGAAATGGAATCTGCGCAGTTGCGCTTAAACGTGCAAACTGCGCATGACGAACTAAAGCGCCTGCGCGAAGAAGTGCAACGTCAGCAGGCCATGATGGACGTCTTACGTCATTCGTCGTCAGCTACGTCAATGACATCAGTTGCGTCATCACAGTCATCACAGGACAGTTTTATGACGTCATCGTCACAAATAGCGATGGATGTATCGTCGAATCATCGGCATAAATTCGAAGTGCTTCGACCGCCTATTAACATGGGAGAAACGGCGAAATGTCGCGTTATGGCGTATTGTCAAGCAAAGTCCACCTTGTGTGTTTCACAACAGTCGGCCAATCCTTTGTTTCCGGGATATGGTATCAAGAAACTGAACGGTGCCTTGGACTTTCGGGTGACTGAGTATGTCAAGCTACATAGCCATCCGATTCGCGATTTAGCATTTAAACCGAATGAACGTGTTCCTTATATATTGACTGCATCCATGGATAAAACCCTCAACCTCACCAGTCTGGATAGTAACAGAACTGTGGTTAGCTATAAACTGGACCTTCCCGTGTGGTCCTGTGCGTTCGATCATGAAAACACAAACTATATGTACGCGGGCCAGTTACAGGGCAAAGTGGCCGTGTTTGACATTCGCAATACGTCCCATAGCGTTGAGACGTTAACAGTCAGTGGACCTCCCTTGCCAGTACATACGCTGTATAATATATCGTCGCAGGGAGGGACCGGGCAGGACAGGCAAGTCAAATGTTCATGTAGTGTGTCTCGATATAGCCTTTAAATGGCTTATGAAGTAATTTATCGACCAAATCTTTTCAGATGCTTATCGGTATGTTGATATAGTGATATTAATAGGAAATATTGTTTTAAAAAATATTCGCAATTTGGTGACTTATGTATTGAAGTATTTTAGACAGAAAGGATCCTAAGTTGGAAGGAGTTTGTCATAAAAGTTTTAAACAGCAAAAAGTATTGACATTCTTCACCAAAAGCAATAACTATATGAAAATACTATTACACAAGTTTTATTGTGTATGACCTTTTATGAACCAGTTACAATATAGCCTAAAGATTCTTTCTATTAAATCCTTGTATTCGTATATAATTTGCAGGATGAGTGGTTTGCTACTAGGTCAGCTCAACGGAGTGGTTTTCTTCGAGAAGAAATCCGATTCTTTCAAGCCCCATGTACTGCTTAAAGACGACGGTAAGTTTCAGCATTATCAGGCGCGTTTAAGTTACTTCTATTGCTGCGTTGCTGCAATGGTTGCCTTAAAAAAGTCAGATCTTTTTTGTCTTTTTGATGGAGTGATAAGGGATGCACCTTAATCGTAATTCTTTGGTCACCCAGCCAAAAAAAAGTAGCTACAAAACAATACGCGGAGTCAATGTACACTTTTGTTTATTCGCTTAGATACTGTAGGAAATGTTAACAATCATGTCATAGGAAATGTTAACAATCACAGCAGAACACATTTTGTCCTCAACATTCTTTTGATGGTCCAATAAGTTATCACACTGTTAACTTGAATATTACTAGTTTATACAACCACAAAAATTAAACATTTTGTTCTGATCGAACGAACCTCTAGTCAATTATATATTTATTCGTCTTTCCAATGGTGATATTTTTTTTTTTTTATTTTTTTACCCGCTTTATGCATATATCTAACTTAACCGTTTCAAAAAGCAACGAATTAAAGAATAAGAAATATGTAACATCAACATTGTGTAAATTTATGCATGGTTTCAGTTAATATAATGCACCTGTATTAGCAAATATATTTTATGGACCTTAACAGCTCTCGCATACATAAATATACAAAGATATATCGGTACAAAATCCTTAACATTCCTTTTAACTTCAACAAAAAACAGATTAAATATTTGCCAAAAAAAAAAGAATACTTAAATTTAATAACATTAATATATTATTCTAGGATATGCAATCATCTATTCATCACGTACACTTTTATTAACCACATGTGCAAAATAACGATCAACAAAATAAGTGATTTTAGTGAAGTCAAATAGACAATTATATATACCCCGGTACATGTATCAGGGTGGCCACAACCTGGAAAAACCTGGAAAAACCTGGAATTTCACGACCATCTCTTCCAGACCTGGAAAACACCTGGAATTTTGAAAATCATCCCAA
>LQRL01058636.1:17221-29468 GCA_001703475.1 Hydroides elegans
AAACTATGAAGGACATAGATATGCGCCATAAAAATGTTTGAATATATGAAATATTCAATGAGTTCAAAATATGTATGTGGGAGACGGGTTGACAGGTAGACAGATCGACAGGTACACATGTCGAGAGGTTGCCAGGTGAGAACAATGAAGGTTACACATATGCGCCATAAAAATGTTTGAATATATGAAATATTCACGGAGATTATAATATTTATGTTGGAGACGGGTTGACCGGTAGACAGATCGACAGGTACACAGGTCGAGAGGTAGCCAGATGAGAACTATGAAGGACATAGATATGCGCCATAAAAATGTTTGAATATATGAAATATTCAATGAGTTCAAAATATGTATGTGGGAGACGGGTTGACAGGTAGACAGATCGACAGGTACACATGTCGAGAGGTTGCCAGGTGAGAACCATGAAGGTTACACATATGCGCCATAAAAATGTTTGAATATATAAAATATTCACGGATATTATAATATTTATGTTGTAGACAGGTCGACAGGTAGACAGGTCAACAGGATGACAGGACAAGAGGTAGACAGGTCGACAGGTAGACAGTTAGACAGATGCGAACTATGAAGATTATTGATATGCGCCATACAACTATTTAAATATATAAAATATTCATGGAGATTATAACATTTATGTGGAAGACGGGTCGACAGGTCAACAGGAAGACAGGTCGATAGGTAGACAGATGATAACTATGACGGTTATTGATATGCGCCATAACACTATTTGAATATATAAAATATTCAGGGAGATTATAATATTTATGTTGCAGTCCAGTCGACAGGTCAACAGGTAGACAGGTCGACAGTTAGACAGGTTGACAGGCAGACAGGTAGCCAGGTGGGGAGTATGAACGTTATTTGTATAAGCCATACTATGTTTAAATATAATAGATATTCACGGAGATTATAATATTTATATGAGAGACGTGTCGACAGATTGACAGGTCGACAGGCAATGATCATCGCGCATGTTCCATTTATGCATAAATTATTAATAAAAAAAATGCGCAAACTAAGATTAGCGAAATGATGAAATCCTAAAAAAAGCGAGAGCGGGATCGGAGCCAGGGCAGAATGGAAATCTATACAAGGTGCACAAATACTGTCTTGAATTACCTCGCCGGTTTTGGCCATTGATAAATGTTATTTTAGGAAGAGGACGAGTGTCGGAGGGAATATTCGTGCCGAAAGAGCAAAACTCTACCGAAATCAGCCAGTTCCGGACCATTTCATCGCTGAACGTGGAGGGCAAGAAATGTATGTCCTTAATTTCTAGGCAGTCTGACCTACCTAGGAATGACTACATCAATGCCTCGGTTCAAAAAGGCGATGTACATGGCGTGACAAATGAATGGCTCGAAACAGTCAACAAGAGTGGGCTCCCTGGAAGCACCGAGGTATGGTATTACCATCATGGCATACTACCTTGTCAATCATGGCCGCTATTTGTATACAAAAACCGCTAAGTACAATCAAAGCATTAAAGCGAACGATCAGCAGATTCATCAGAAGATGGCTAAATGTACCACGGATTCTAAGCAGCATAGGGCTATATAATACTGTCTCAAAACCTCAACTGCCGTTAACGTTTCTGGTCGAAGAGTACAAATTAGCTAAGGTGAAACAGGCCATCTTGCTTCGAGACAGTACCGACTATGTGCAAGCCGGACAGGCATCAAGCTACGTTCAATGAGAAAGTTGAAAGTATAAGATGTTGTAAAGTAAACCGAAGAAAGGCTAAAGCACAGCAACATAATCGGGACTATAACGCACTGGCCCACTTCTGAAGGTCGTCGATGTAAAGGCCGAAACGACAGTAAAAGAAAGAGACATCCTTATAATGGAACTGGCGAAATGCGACAAGACGTCATTTAAGGTAGCAATAGGAAACTAACTGCATCGGAAAGTTTAGAAAATGGACAATTTAGAAATTAGTTTAGAAATAAGAAAATTTGAAATAAAGTTTAAACTGACTAGGTTTTATTACCTAGTAAGCTAACCTTGCAAACCCGGTCCTGTTAAAAATGTATACATGAGGTAATGTAAGAGACTATTGTTAGCAAAAGATTTAGTGTATATTAGGAAGATGAAATTAACAAACCCCTAAGATTTAGTAATCTTGTTAAATTATGAGAAGTCACACGGTCATGGAAACCAATGGTAGAAGCAGTTTACGAATAATAAAATACAATGAATGAATTTCAAAATTAACACAGGGGAAAAATAATGATAGATATAAGCAGCAGCGATCCTGTTAAGAGATTTGTGTGTCAAATAAAAGATAATAGAAACACGAAATGATTTATCAATATTTGTGTGAAAATAAGGGATTGAATTTCAACCCGCATACAAAAAAAATGCAAAATATTAGCCACTCTTTTGGTTCCACATCATTAGGCCTCTTATTCGTTAAAGCCCGAGACACCCACTACCGCTATATCTAAACAGGACATGTGCAAATATATATCATTTTAGTTCCAAAGCTTATATAGATTATCTCTAAGCTAATAGCTTTTCAGTAATAAAATAAATAAACACATTTTTCTTTTTAATTGATCGATGAATGAAACAGCTTCACTAAAAGTGAGTGAAAAGCATTACTCGATAATATCTTTATTTGCATTTCATTTGTCGCGTGTACTAAAGAACGCGTTTTTTAAAGTCAATTCAATTCCGTCAAATTCCGTTATTTTCCATTTTCATTAGTCGGAGGGGCATTCCATTCGCAAATCGTCCTTGGAACATACAGGAATTGATGGTATTTTGCTATTGAGAAATGAACATCATATACATGTCCTCGGTTTGTTACGTGTTGCGAGTTACCATGTACAAGTCGTCTTTCGTTGTTATCCAATCACATTTGACAATTTCGAATCTGGAACATATTTTGTAAGTCGCTATACTTTTCCTATTTGTTCAATATCTACCACTTAATGGCGTTCAGCATTTCAGTGACACTTCTTGAGTTGTTGAAAAAACGCATACGCAAAACCTTTCATTCCCATGATGAGACATGCTTGCTAGTTCCCTCAAGTCTTGTCTAATATTTAAGGTAGGCGCACTTTAATTAGTTAAGCTGTTACAAACGCATAAAGTAATATTCACCTTAATAGCAATGCGGCTCAGTAGCTGAAACAGACCAATTAAAAGCTAAAGCACTCAATGGAATTAGCCATGCTAATTGTCACCTCTTTCAATAATCTGTTACAGGGGGCGTTTTGTCAGACCATTGGAGAAACGCAAACATATGCCCCTATTAAAAAACGACCGATCCTATTTAAGTAACTACCGCCAAGTGCCATTAACCTCTATATTCTGCAAATTCTGCACCTAATTTGTTCAAACATAATGAAATATCTCGAAAATAATAGCATCTTGACCGATCACCAGCACGCCTTCCAAAAAGGACGTAGCTGTGAATCTCAACTTATCAATGTTATTGATGATTGACCTATAGGCTTAGACAACAGTTTACAGATAGATTAATTTGTGCTAGACTTCGAAAAAGCGTTCAATACTGTCCCCCATGAACTTTTAAAACTTAAATTATACCAATACGGAATATCAACACAGCATCGAGTTGGATTTTGGAGTTTCTATCTTATAGAACTCAATAAGTTGTTATTAATGGATCGGCCTCTCAATCAAAAATGTTGTTTTTGGTGTACCACAGGGCACAGTCTTGGGCCCAATCATGTTCATTATTTTCATTAACGATATAGTGCAGTGCGTTGGCTCTCAAATTCAACTCTATTATGATGATTGTGTGGTAAAGGGTTATACGTAGTTTCGGCTTGGGCAGTGGGCAGTGGGCACGCAAGTGGGGTATGAGATTCCAACCAACAACGTGCAATATGGTCCGTTTTTCGAAAAAAAAACGTAATATTTTCTTTGACTATACACTTGAAGGATCAAAACTAGAATTGTTATATTAAATTGAAGATATCGATGTATATATTACTAGTGGCCTAAACTAGTGACATATCATATCAATTAGATGTGTAACAACGAGTCTTAAATACTCGGTCTTTTGAAACGCAATCTTAAAATATGTCCCCAAATGTCATACTCCAAGCCTACAAAGGTCTTGTCCGACCAGGCCCAGAATACACCAGTGTGGCCTGGGATCCCATTCAAATAACTCTACAAGATAAAATAGAACAAATTCAAAAACGATCAGCAAGATTCATAACCGGCGATTATTCATACCAACCTTGTATTATGACGAACATTCTATCTAGACTTCAATTAACATCGTTTAAGTCACGAAGCAAACAAACTCGTCTAATATATTCATGTTTAAAGCCTTAGCAAAAGCAACTGTTATCCCTTCAAGTGACATTCACAAACCTACAAGGATCACTAGACGAAAACATCCGCATATGGTTCTTAGACTACATATTATGATGATTGTGTGGTACAGGGTTATACGTAGTTTCGGCTTGGGCAGTGGGCAGTGGGCACGCAAGTGGGGTATGAGATTCCAACCAACAACGTGCAATATGGTCCGTTTTTCGAAAAAAAACGTAATATTTTCTTTGACTATACACTTGAAGGATCAAATATATACATGTATTAATGATTGTAGTATAACCATGATTATTGGCTGCAATATTGGTATTGGTGTTTTATAGACCTAAAGAAAGCATTTGACACTGTAGACCACACTTTATTAATACAAAAATTTAAATATTACGGAGTGCAAGGTATATGTTCGAAATTCCTAGATAGTTATCTTAGTAATAGAAAACAATACGTTACCTACGGGTCTCATGTCTCAGAAGAACAGATAATTAAATGTAGAGTACCACAGGGTTAATTCTTGGCCCGCAATTATTTACCATGTACATAAATGACATGTACACAGTTTCTGAGATACTGCGCTTCATAATATTTGCCGACGACACAAATCTTTTCTGCCTAGGCGACGATCTCAGTGTCCTGGTGAATACAGTTAACATAGAGTTAAAAAACTAGAATCACGGTTCAAAGTAAATAAACTTTCACTGAATGTTAGTAAATCAAACTACATGCTTTTTGGAAACAAAAAATCGGATAATTATCATGCACAACTGAGTGGTATAAACCTTGAAAAAGTTGTTTTCACCAAGTTTTTAGGTGTTTTGATTGACTATCAGCTAAATTGGCATATGCATATACAAAATGTTAGATTCAAAGTATCAAAAGTAGTCGGAATAATGCATAAAATAAGGCATAAGTTAGACAGCAACATATTACAAATGATATATAAATCTTTAATTTTACCTTATTTAACATATTGTATTGATATTTGGGGCAACACATACAAAAGTCGCATACGAGATTTAATACTTCTACAAAAAAGAGCAGTAAGAATAATAGATAATGCAGGATATCGCGATCACACAACCAGTATTTTTAGAAAATATAAACTGTTAAAATAAGAAGATATTATACACTTACAAACTTGTATCCTGATGTACAAAGCAGATAAAGGTACCCTTCCCGGAAATATTCAGCAAAACTTACAAAAAAATAAAGATGTCCACTGTTATAATACCAGATCTAAGGAAAATTTCTTTCCAAAGCAAACAACAACAAAAATGGCCAAAATGTCAATAAATTTCAAAGGTAAAGAGTTATGAAATGCCCTCCCTAAAAACATTATAAATAGTGCATCTCTTAGTGTCTTCAAAAAAACGGCTGAAAAAGCACATGTTAAATAATTTACTAAAAGTAAACAAAAAAAAATAATCAAAACAATGAATAAATTAGAAAAAAACTATTAATAATGGTCAAGAAGTTACGAAGGCGTGCAAACGAACCGCGTAACCTTCTTCTCTCGCCAAGCGAGAGATTTGTTTTCTACATGAGGCTATCTGGCCTTATAACTCATAACCTTCCAGTTAGGTCATGAGAACCAATAGTATCGATAAACAAGAAGTTAAGAAGGCGTGCAAACGGACCGCTTGACTATCTTGTCTCGCTCAGCGAGTTTCAAAATATAATAAATTGTATATAATATTGTTAAATGTTAAATTTATAACGAGATAACGCATTCATATATACAGGACAAGGGGTTAGGAAGGCGTGCAAACGGACCGCGTAACTATCTTGCCTGTGTTAGCGAGCTACAAAGTGTATCAATTGTATATAATTATGTTAAATGTTATGTATTAATAGATAACATATTCATTCAATACACAGGTCAAGAGGTTACGAAGGCGTGCAAACGGACCGCGTAATTCTTTTGTCTGGGTCAGCGAGTCACACAATTTCATTCGATTGTATATAATTGTGTTTAACATTTTGTGTGAAATTTTTCAGTTCTTGTTAGACAAGATTTGTTTTTGTACAAAATAATGCTACGAAATATTGTGTATAATTATGTATAGTATTTTGTGTGAAATGTTTCTTTCTTATTTTAAAAAAGCTATTATTACAATATAATGTTACTGCGATCACTATATTTTATTGTTACACTATTTCAACCATTTTGTATTATAATCAATTATCTTAAATCGTGCAAACATATATCGCTATAAGACTTATTGAAAGAGGTATATGTAGCTTATTTACGTTTTTGTTTCATGGGTCTGACATCTATTATAAGAGTGTCAATTCTTCCAGTCAGATCCTTTTAGTTCCATGCGCTATAATATACAAATGTGCCTTGTATGATTTTCTTATGCAACAAACAGATATTATGACTTCTATATTGCATGTGAAACTAAATAAAAAATCATTTATCATTTATCAATTATGTGTGTAGCAGTTTAGTGACAGCGTTGTCTTGAAAACGCTACATAAAATGTAAAAATCATTCTGGAGATTACTAATGTTTACGGAAGTCGTGACACGGAAGTAATTTATTTAGTCAACTTTTATTTTAAAATCATCATAATAATGATGTAAAAGATTTGGTGAGTAATTCTATTGTATAAAACAAGTGTTGAATATTTAAACTTAATTATAATTCAAAGAAAACAGTCAAGCATTGATGGTAAACAAAATGCTAGTTTATTTTATCGTTACCGTACGAGTACGAGTGCAGACACTCACTTGTACAATCGTACTTGAAAACGATTGAGCCTCATCGAGTAAAACTATCGCTTTATTATTGTAACATGTTTACAAACGAAAGAGAATCAACTGACTGATGGTTTTGAGGTTAAGTTTTGTAACTGTCACCAAAATATGCATGTCAAGAGCTTGTGACATGTCAAATGTCTTTCAACAAGTTCGTGGCACAGTTGGTTAAGGCGCCCGGCCAGTAAGCAGGAGGCCCCTGGTTTAAGCCCCACTGGAGGCACTATTGATTGACTGATTGAGTCATACCAGACTCCTCGCCTAGGGGTATAATGCCCTTCGCATGCGACGTAAAGCTGCAGGTACCGTGTACGGGTCATGTCCCTGGCACTTTAAAGACCCTTCATTGTCTTATCGAAAAGAACAGGGGAAACCGGGACAGTAGTAAACCCCGGACCTTCTTCGGTCCCGACCCGATAATGCCCCAATGGGATTCTGGGTTGTACGTCGCATATAATTGTAATATAGTTATTTCCATATTCACTATAGTAGCATTGTATTAAAAGAGAATCCCATATTGAATCATTGTTCTGGTATCCTATGTATCATGTATCCTATAAATGAAGGCAACCATGTGTTGGTGATTCCTAATGAGTAATAAGTTAAAACCGAAATTTCGCGGGTTTTAGGTCACCTTTGGTTCTGATGTTTTGTTCAATTGTTGACAGTTGATACAATAGGGAAATGCCAGTTTCTTTCGTATTCTGAACACTGAGCACTTTCCCACACTAAAATCTAATAGCCAGTCTGGAAAATAGTTAATGTTGTAATGAAAAGTGGACAGAAAGGTAAAGTCTAGATGAGTTGGATTTATGTTCAAGACAAAATTGTGAGAAGGCTTTGTATGTAGATTATTTTACAAAAAGGAGGGCGATATACTTGATGAGTCTCAGCCCGACGGGGGGAAGGATTGCAAATACATAGTAAGGGCGTGAGCAAAGTACCCTTGGCGCTATGTTATAAAGAACCTCTTTATCTTGCTTTAATATATGTAATGTGTATTGTCAGAACACAAAATGGCAGCTGCAGCAGACAAAGCAAGGAGGAAGAAAGGAGGGCAAGACTGGAGTGCCAGCGGTAGTTTCATAAATAAACCTGCCAAGGGATGGCTGCATCCAGACGAACAGCTCAAGCCAGATGCAGGCATTTGCTACGGCGTTCGTGTAAGCATGTTCTTTGTATCTTCCCAGGATATTGTAAAGCTAATTTAGAAGGTCAAATGGACTATTGCCGATTCATGTTGATTATTTTATCTGTTCTCTGATATGTAATCTTGGTTGTGATTTCATTGCACAAGAAAAAAAAAGTTTAAATGAAAATAATATGTTATACCAGTGCGGGTCGTGGGGTCATACATGCTATATGTCTCATGTTTTTTTATGTATGTAATTTACTCACTCATCTTTTTCCGTATTTTGACAGTATGTGGGTTGCATGGAGGTGAAGCAATCAATGAAAGAATTGAATTTTGAAACAAGAACAGCCGTAGCCAAGTAAGTATGAAAGATCACTAGTTTTGTGTTTTGATAGATTAGTAAAAACATCAATGAATAGTAAGCAGATGAATTTTAACATAAAATCGCTCGATTTGAGGTCTTTCACAACGTTTGCAAAAGAATTTTACGGTAGAAATTATTCGCCTTAATGTGGTTTGAGATAGAAAATTCGAAAATGCGAAAGAAAATTATAATGCTTTCGCAAATGTTATTGACTCACATGCTAACACCCCTGTTGTATGTCTTGTAATTAGTCAATTTCGAACCACCCTAGTATAAAATAGTGAAGTATAAGTTTGCAATATACTCGACATAAGAGATGATTTTTGTTTTGCAAATTTCCCGTTCCTTCAATTTAAACAGTTCAATATGAAGAGAAATACCATTCTTAGGTTATTCAACTGCATATTTTACTTGTTTATTGTAGGGAGTCCATAAGTCGAGTATGTGAATCGGCCGGTTTGAAGGCGTCGCCGAAAAAAGGAAAAAAGAGCAAAGTTGCCAAATTGTTGGGTGAACAACCCAACATGTTATTCGCCGGTGCCAATGTTAATCTAACGATCACAACGGAGTGTATATCAATTATGATTATGGAAAGTGGAGAGGTAGGATTTTTGTTTAAATCTTTGGGAAATAAGAGATGTATGGTTAATTTAAAAGCACAGGTATTATTCTTGAACGAGCTACGACAGAATTTTATATTTTCGAGAGAATCCGAGCAAGAATGGTCAATTATATTTCGTTGTTAAATGAATTAACGAGAGATTGTCCAGTCCTTTTCTCAAATTAATATTATAAAACGAAATACATATTGCGTTCTACGGTTTTATCACTGTGCGTTAGCATTTTTAGTCAACAAATTATAAATGCATATGCTCATCATGAACCGAAATAACACTTAAGGCGCGTTCACGCAAAACAGACAAAAATATCACAAATCATGTGTGTTGTGTATTTTCTACCAATCTCCATTGAAATAAAAAACACGTAATTTGAATGTTTGAATTCTTTTTATTGCTTTTTTCTTCAAGTGAGATTGGTATAAAATACATAACAAACATGATTTGTGATATGTTTTGCCTGTTTTGCGTGCACGCGTCTTTATTCAGTTTATGTAAATTATGTTATACTCATTTTGAGAACGGTTAGCATGTTTAGATAATATGAATATAAGTTGTCCTAATCCCCAACGAGGAAATATATTTTTCATAGAATCAGGGGTGGAAATAACACTCGCCACACTCGCCATGGCGAGTGAAAATTTCAATTGGCGAGTGTGAATTTGAAGTCACTCGCCAGCCTGGCGAGTGTAAAATTTACCGTCAAAAACACAATTTTCCAAAAATTGTTGATTAAATCTAAAAAATTCAAATTATTCACTAAAAAGATGCGGCTCGCGCCTTCGGCGCTCGCTTATTTTTTCTTAGAAAAAACTTTGTCCATATGCAAACCTTATTAGGGAGTTCATATTTAAGCGGTTTTTCATATTTTCACCTCCTGGCGAGTGTAGATCTTCGCTGGCGAGTGTGAAGTTTGACTCACTCGCCAGTCTGGCGAATGTGAAAATTACCTTATTTCCACCCCTGTAGAATGATTCACGCAGGGGTAATTTTGACCTTATTCTAATAGTGTATTTTTAACACAATTAATCGTATCCAAATCGACGAGCGAATTAAATCGTCCGCGTATTTCGAAACGCAACTGATATATGTGATTTATTAGCATTTATTAGAGATACAGGTCTTTCAAATTCATATACTGCATTACATGTATATTTTCCTATTGAGAAATTTCAACGTCTGGCTATGTTTCCATTTTATCGTTATGTTCACTTATTCCGGCAAAGCATTACTTCGTTAAGAAGTACAAACGCTTAACTAATTTTCATTTTTCACACTCATTGAATTATGAGCAAGAATCCTATTTTTTTTTATTGTTGTACATTAGATATTAGACATTAATTGTTATCCCTCTTTCAGATAATAGCCAGTCATCAAATGCCCGGAATCTCCTTTGCATCTGGTGGTGACCCGGTAAGACCTTTTATTGGTACATTTTGTATTATTATTTATATTTGTTGATTATAATCAACTTAATTACTCAAAAGATCAATCAAATAAATTTTCAGTACAGAGTTACAAGGGGGTAACAAAACACGTATTACATGTATATCGTTATCTAATTATCAATCATAAAATGATCAAACCTAAATCCAAAACTAGAAAATGGCAATGCCGGGTGCGCAATGTTTGAGTTATAAACTTATAATTTTTATATAAATTGAATTTTCTAAAATCAGTATGCGTCCTTTATTTAGGGACAGGTTTTTTTTAATACCCGAAAAGTTTTGAACATACATAATTCACAAGGATTAAGGTTCATACATATTGAATGCACCGCAATAAAAGGAACTTAGTATGTGTGCCTGGTATCAAATTTTCTACAGGTTATCATTCGTATTCAGTTTGACTTGTCATTCAATCTGTTAATCGCTTTCAAAATCATGAATATTTTTATAAACGTGAATTTTACATCGACACTGCGTGTTTACTTCCTTGTACCTGTCAGGGGATTAACATGTATAATCTTGATTGCTTTATTTGCTACACTTATAATGTTGATATAATTTTGGATAAGGCTGTGAGACATTGAATCTGCACGCAATTATTTCTCGTACATTGTGACACATAGTGTCATGACTTTAATCAATTTAACATGAAATTAAATCATATATATTATTATTATTATTCTATGTAAATAAACTTTTATTTAAAAATGATTAAACCATGAACATGATCGTCGTACGAAGCTGACTAACCTCTCGTGATTTAAATCAAAACAATATCTTACGTCATTCACGTTTACCCAGGGAAAATCACTTTGTTAACCGTAATTATATTGCTTAATTGCTTAATTACGTAATTATATTGCTTGATAATGAATCTTTGAAATCAAGTCATTTACCAAAACTCACTCAACAGTCTGTTGAAAGCTTAAGTGTATTCATAAACAAATAGTGTTCGAATTCATGATTTAGTTTTATATCGCAAAAACAAACTCATGTATCGGGGAAAACACAACTTTGCACCAGAATTACAGTGTGTATGTAAAAATCGAATCTTAAACCAGTGTGCGAAATAGGCGGTGGCCCGGTGGCCAATGGCTCCTTAAAACCCCGTCGGGCCACCGGGTTTCAAAATCCGGTGGCCAAAATGGCCACCGCCAATTTTTAGCACCAACTATATATGATTAATTAATACACAATATATCAGAATACAATATACATGTAAGGTCATTATTGGTATAAAGAGTGATAGATATCAGATATGATGAAAACAAGGTTTTAAAACAAAATGAACAAAAGAGAAATCTAGCGTTTGATAAGTATCTTTATGTGTTGTATGTGAACACAATTGATACGTACTTGAGAATTTTAGATATATATTATCTTCCTTTATTTGGATTTTTTTGCTTTTGATTTTGAAGAAATATTTGTTTACACTGCTTGTTCATTTGCATTAGATATATAGGTGCAACTTAGCGGTCAAGCATACCAACCACCCTTTGGCTGCGCGAGTGTCGTTTCAGATAACACTCGCGCCTGTGCGAATGTAATCTATAAGGATTTCAATGCTCAATTGATAAAATTCCATAAGAAG
>LQRL01058658.1:3574-16816 GCA_001703475.1 Hydroides elegans
CCATATATACAGGGTGACATGAGGATGCTTGTGTAGCAATATGAACATAATCCATCAAGAACTGTGGTAGAAGAAGCGAAAACTAGAAAGTTACATTTGTGCTTATAAAAGCGCTTATATAAGCCCGATCGCTTCAAAGAGCACACCCTATATACAGGGTGACGTGAGGATGCATGTGTAGCAATATGAACATAATCCATCAAGAACTGCGGTAGAAGAAGCAAAAACTAGAAAGTTACATTTGTGCTTATAAAAGCGCTTATATAAGCCCGATCGCTTCAAAGAGCACATCCTATATACAGGGTGACGTGAGGATGCTTGTGTAGCAATATGAACATAATCCATCAAGAACTGCGGTAGAAGAAGCAAAAACTAGAAATAGTTAACGAACTAACCAACTAGATAACTAACACAGAGTGATGGCACAAACCACGTCTTGCGTAAGCAAGCCGTGGCTAAAAACAAGGTGGTTAACGGTTTTCTTTACAATGGACCGGGCGCATTGGACGTTTCTTGCAAATTTATCGAGTACAAACCAACCAGATATAGTTATGATGGCCGTAACAAACTGTACTAATTGACTGTTGATCTAATGCTAGATCAACTTTTAGTGTATGGGAATCGAATTCTTATTGCATGTTGAGGACTCCTTATTTGGAAATCAAATTCTTTCTCTATGAAATAACATTTTATGACGATGAGATACCCCGGCCTTACTGAACCAAGTGCTTTGTCAAAAATTTTATCAAAAGGGTGACATAATTTCAAACAGACCCAACACCTAAGATATTGAAACATTGCTAGGCAAAAAATTGATGTGAACATCCCCACCAATATCAAATCTGGTGCTTTAAAAATGAATTCAATGTCAAAGTGATTTCGTAACTCACGTGATCACGACAACCAAGTTTAGTACAAACATGTTGCCTAAACCTTTTTGGTTTATACAGCATCAACTATGTAATAGATCAATCAAACGACGTTTGAACATCGGCATTGAAAAGGAAAAAATATTTCGTACTTTTCTTACTACGTTTGTATTTGCAATGTTTAATTTTATCCCGAAATTTGTACAGCTTGATAACATACAGTGATATTTTTCGGTGTTTTCTTTGATGACCTTACCTGGTTCTCGACCTCGTTGGTGGCCCTAGCAACGGAGGTGAGCAGCTGTTCCCAGCCGACGCGCAGGGTCTCCATGGTGTAGGGCGTGTGTCGGTTCTCGAAGATCATGGCCTCCTGCACGTCCTGGTTGTAGCGTTCGAGTTCATCGACGTTGATCTTGAAGGCGTTGACCTCTTTCTCGAGGCCGCGCAGTTTGTTCAAGTGGTCCTCAAGCGAACCTGTAAAAAGAAAGTACCGGTTCATTCATTGGCTGGTTCCTATCATGCAAGTATGGGACTTAAAAGAAATGTGCGTAAGGGTCTTGATATTTTGTGGACAAAATGTTGATCGAGCAATATGATAGGGTTTGTTCAGACGCATGTTTGTTGTGTAGAAACTTTGGTTTACAGTCGTTTTTTTTTTCTTTATAGCTTTCTGAGTAGGCCAGTTTTTCTGCAATATAACGTATAAGAATATCATGGTTAAACCTCTCATCCAGAAAATTACCAGAACAACATAGGGTTCTACGTGTAAGGTCTATGCTACAATGCGATCTTAAAATACGTGCGAACTCTTACCCTTTTGCACGCCGACCGAAGCGACCATATCGAGGTGGCGCTCGACCCACTGGCCCACGTGGTTGGCCTTCTGCGCAAACTGTCTGCGCAGTCGCTCGTTGTTCTGCTGGCGAATCATCTCCGTTTGCAGCGTGGTGTCGCGGTCCGGCACCAGTTGACGCACCTCGGCCCACTTGTGACTGATGTCCTGTTTTCAGGGCGAGAGCGATAATATGAGATATCGGGAATACGAACTATGCCGTTTGGGGCCAAGAAGAGATGGGCCTTATAATGATAAGGAGAGGTCGGGGTGGGACATCAGACGAAAAGTTGTGTGACAAAGGTACTTTTTATGAATGAAGCGCGAAAAGAAGTCACGCAAATATGTGACAGAATGCCTCAAGCATAGCATGTTCCGAATTTGCAAAGAATGGCGTTTTGCAGTTTTGGCGCTAAGCAGTGGCATGAAAATGTTGAAAATTGATTCAATAAAAACCCAGACACTCATCGGGATGGTGAATTTGAGGCTTACAACATCGAAGAATTAGATAGTGTACGTGTATTCTTCAGTTTTTTTCCTGTAAATGATGAATTTTCAAAAGGTTAGTCAAATTTGTGACAATTACTTTGTTTGACCATGCCAGATAGGTAGGTACATATTTATTGATAATTAGTATAATTCATTTCGCTTCAATCAATGAACAACGCTATAGCATGCGTTTTAACTATATTAGTTTACTGGTTTGTAAATTTAACTTAACCACAAATAAATGCAAATTTTAATACTTTTATAATTTTGTTCTAAAATTATCATACTTCTACGATTATATCTTCAATTTTATAAACCAAGATCAAACTTTCTGTTTATAATATATGCATCTACTTACTATAAATTTGGTGAACATAAGTAGTTATTCAATTACCTTGAACATTACTTCACTTATCTAATCTATTACTTAATAAACTATTATTCAAGACCAAATAAAGTAATTCCTTTATCATGAATACCCCGGTGGGTTATCACAATACGTGAAATGGGGCCTTGCGCATTGTATTTCTGTATCTCAAAACTGAACATAGGTAGTTACTTTTACCAAAAGTGTAATGTGCAAAGTTGAACATAAATATTGAAAATAAATCTTGAAAGATAAGCTAAAACTAATAGATAACCACACGAGCTTAATATTAACTTAATTTTAACTAAAACTACACAAAGATGAAGGTGCTATGTAAACCTTGAAACCTTTGCTATTCTGGTTAGTTTAGTCTGAAAGAAAATTGTATGAAAAAAGCGTATGTAATTTTTACATGCAAAAGGTTAGAAGCGGATAAAGCCAATGTACCAAAGAGCAGAAGAAAGTCGCAGTACTTAGAAGAGTGAAGAATTTCGAATATCATGCAACATTATAAGCTCTAGAAACTATAAATTACACAACCAATACGGATGTTCATATTAATACACTTTATAAAGGATTTCCGGTCCATGTTTTTTTCATATTTCGGTTTATGAATTCCTCATAAATGTCTTTGAAAATGTGACCTCGATAATGTGTTAACTTCCTTTTAATCATCATGTAATTCCTCTTTTTAATTTCTTTGAACAAACTTACCTGTTATAATACATGTATTTCAAGTTAAATAATTGTTCAGGATTTATATTACGAATTAAAATACATGTATAAAAATAATCACAACATATGTGACAAAAATTAGAAAAACAAGACAGACATAAAATACAAACACACCACCAGCAAACAATTCAAAAGTTACACAGATAGTGAAACACAGTTGTAAGAATCACAACATCGTGATCAGGGTTTAGATACAGATATGAAAATTTATTTGGGTTAAGATGTTAGGATTTTTTCCAATATCGTCAAGCGCGCCAGTGGCGATTTGAAAACTAACCTCCTGTAAAAATGGGCACAATCCAAGTCAGCGCAAAAATGGGATAGAAAAAAGGGCGGAACAAAAATGAATATTAGATTGAACATTTTAATAGGTGTAATATGTTTCATCGTTTGAATTTAAGGAATCAGTTTGGTTGACATAACAGCGAAGATTTATTCTGAATATTTTTCTTAATAAAATTGCAGAGAAATCCTTTCAAAATACATAAAGCTAGTAGTCTATTTAATTAACCGATTCACGTGCTTTGACTCATTAAGTATTAATTGTGTTATAAATAGTGAAACGAATACGATTGGTTGTTTTCTTCGCATTTCGATCATTTTCTTTCGTCCTATGTTATCGAACATGAAGACAAAGTTTCCGAGATAAACATGATCGTAATTAAATTTTAGATTTTGTTTTCTGTTTTTTACTGAAATATTCAGAACTATTCTTCAACACCACATGAACAATTTAAACAGGGAAGTAACCCAATTATTGGATAATGCTTTCGTTTTGCTACGTTTACACAAAAGCAGCATTTAGCTTCGCGTAAGAAAATTCCCACGAAAGCATAGGACGAAGCACATACACAACCCGATTTGCTCCTTTTATTATATATAATATGATATATAAACATGAATATATATACATTAGCAAACACAAAAGCAAACTATAAAGCTAGAAAATTTGTTCGACATTTTAAGTGAACAGCTTTAAGGGTTAAACCTCTTTTATAAGTCATGACATTTTACAGGTGTGGAAGTATGGTAAAATGAGATGATTATATCAACGAACATAAATCTTTGAACATGTATACACATTTCTATGAAATTTCGACAATTCAAATCACCAATACACAAGTTCACCTGATTCTCCGATATCTAACTTGAACATGCCGATTGCTTACTGATTTGTGGTTATAATTCTTTAATATGACATATAAGAAGAAACCTAGGGAGAGATAGAATGATATCGATCGTTAGCCCTAGGGCATGCCAAATTCGACCCTCAATATGCTTTGATTTCGTGCGCATGTTCCGATTCATTTTATTCAGAATATTAATCACTTAGATCCCTTCCCGATATCCCTGAGCATTAAACCCTCTCATACTCTCATATTTTGAAGCTCCGGCACAAACCATACCTGTGTGCTGAGTGTGGTATACGGATTGTCGAGGCCGCCGGTAATGTTGTACTGCTGCGCAATACGTGTCACCTCAGTACCAAGGGCCATAATGGCGTTGAACTCCTTGTCAGCTTCGCCCAGCGTCTGCTTGAACTGCTCGTGCGCGTCTATTAGACCCTGTGAGTGGTTGAGAAATAGAAAGGAGTCAATTGACGGAAGGTTCATTACAAATATCGAGGGGGTATTTTCAGCCTCATGATTGTCGTTAACCTTTCTAACAACAATTTAGAATCACTTCTTTCAGCTACAAAATTAAGATATTGCACATATACCTTTACATAAAATCATTTCTAAAAGAAAATATTTTGGACAAAGGTCACTTACTTGGATTTCTTCTGTGGTGTGAACGATGAACATGTCAACCAAATCCTCTTTCGCCCCGTCCATCCAGTTGTTGAATGGCTGCAAAAAGAAATGATCTATTATCAACAGAGTAGATCAAGGAAAAGTTCATATATGGCCTAAAATCAATGCAGTTTATACAATATACGTTAGATTCTAAATCCTGTTTTTATTTGGTTGTGCCAAGATAATCTATTTAACAAGAATTTCGAAAATCAGTGATGGATGTAGATGTTCTGAGAAAGGTTCGACTTTTAATATATTTTCTGTTTTCAATGCCCCCTAGCTCTCTACCCAAATTATTTTTCCTAACACCCTATAGGCAAGTCCATTCCACAACTACTGACCGCGGCCCTCTTGGCGAACTCCAAATGCAGGGTGTCGATGCGCTCCAAGATCTTCTCGGCCTCCTCCAGGGCGCCGCGTCTCTGCTGAGTGAGTGTACCAAGGAGGTCCCACTGGTCGCAGATGCGCTTGCAACGCGCGTTGACGGCCGGCGAGTCGTGGTAGTCCAGGGCACTGTGGCAAAGAGGAAAGTGGTAGTAAGAACACATGCTCGGAAAAAAAATGGGTCATAACGCGATCTATAATTTCTCACTGTGGAACTGGCTGATTAAGAATCAGAAACCCGCCACTAGAATCGAAATTTGTAGCTTTCCACTTACAATACAAAGCCAACTGGCTAAAACAGTTTATCCATCAAGTAACTTGGTTTAACGAGTTTTTTCTCATAATGGTCATAGTCGTATCTTAACACACTTATCGATTTGTTAAAGTTTTCTTATAACACATTGATGGGAATCTTTTGATATGCTCACTTGAGTTCCTGTGCGATGGCAGCGATCTGTTCTACACGGTCCTGGTGGGCAGCCAAATCGCTCTCGAACGCCTCGTGCTTCTTCTTCAAAGCCTACAAACGGAATTGAACCCCATATCATCATGAAAACATCATCATACAAGGATTGAGCAATCGCTGTGCACGTTAAAGGTTTTCAAATAAACTTATGATATCCTAATTTAGTAGTAATTGGATCAGTAAGAAATACATTATATGACACCCTGCATGACTCAATGGCTTTAAAATAACATAACTCATGACTCTTAACGCGTTTATTAAGCCATAAATAACTTTTCACGGGGTCCATTAATTCTCTCGTTTTCTGTTGTTATAATTCCGCAAGATATTGTTGGAATGTCAGACCTTGAGTTCGTTGAGTCTGCACTTCTTGAAGTCCTGCGCCTGCAGCATGTCTTCTTTGCCGTAAGCCCACTCCTCGTGGATGTCGCACTTGTGCTTGAACTTCTTGGCCAAGTGGTCCAGTCTCTCCAATCTGGAAAACGAGACAATAACGTACAGTCAGTGCCGCATCAAGTATCAACAATTTATAGATCCTCCCCATTATTCTGGTTATAATATTTATGATATACATGTCAATGTTTTTTTCCTACATTTATTCTATTTATCTTAAGCATTTATCATTTTAACTGATCGAGTATACATGGCTATTTACTCACCTTTGCAATTCTGAAAGGAGCCAGTCTTCGAAGCCTTTCTCTGCGGTTTCCAGTCCTTTCCATGCGTTAGCGATATCCTATTAAATAAATCAAATTAATTATAAGTTCGATTATAATTCCTATTCTAACTTTCCAATACTTTCCAATAATTTTAAAGGTCGACTACAATAAATATGAACATTTTACCAAAAACTGCTTGCGTAAGAAGCCATTTCCTTGATTATGAGATGACGTTCGATCATATTTGTTTAAAAGCAAACGTGTCGATACATACCCCGACCATCTTTCCCTCGGTGGGCAAATACGCCGGCCTATTGCTCAGCCTCAGCCTGGTCTGCAATGTATTAAACACTGTCTCCAACTTGGCCTTTTCCTGGAGCTTAGGAGGCTTGTGCTGGCGGCGGTAGTCGCGAAATTCCTCCAGTTTGCGCTGCGTGCCGGGCAACGTGTTGTCGGTGGTGCGGTTCTCGAGCCAGGGCGTCGTGCGGCGGATCCATTCCAGCAACTGTGAAACCGAGCGATAATACTCTTCAGATTATTTATTTCTGTCATTATTTATCGTTTCGACGTTTTTTTATCATTCTTTTTGTTTTATTTTAATTTCAATGCCCAAAGAAAAAATTCGACATACTCGATTTAGAACAAGGCTCATTAATATACATATGACTAATCAGTTTAAACAACTGTTTCAGTGTTTCTTTATGTTAATGAAAATTACAAATTTCTAGACTTTTTTAGACTTTTTATTACTATGTTTTTTTTTAACAAACTGCTAATCTTTAGTGGTTCTATACTTTTTTCAAGGTATCAAACTCACGTCACTGGCGAGACGTTCGTATTCTTCCATAAGGCGCTCATTCTCCTGGTTGACCTTCAGCACCTTGCAAATCCTGTTGGCAGCAGTCTCGGCCTGAAAATCAAGCGAATGGTAAAATATAGTTCCATTTGCAGTATTAATCTCTGCTTAATGCATAAAGCACTCAAACCTCTTTTTTCTCAATGAAAGAGAAACGTAATAATCACATAAATGTTGCATAAATAGAGAATCGTAAAATATCATATGTTTTAGACAGGGGAAGTCAAATCGATTGACAAATATTTTAAGCAGTTTTCTTTTCGTTATAGTATTGAGCCCTAAGATGATATCTTTGATACATAAAGACTAAGTTGCAACGATCTTTTTACTTTAAATCCAATGTCACAATTTCATCTTATTATAAAATCTCATTAATCCCTTTAGTGCATCATGTCTCGACTGGGTTTACTGAAAATGCAGCCAACAAAATCTAGGCCATTACAAGACATCAATTATTCAAACGATTTGCCACAGATACAAATCCGGAGGGGACTACACATCACAAAATGTCCTTCAATCAAAATGTTCTTCCTATGATATTTCTTTTATGACACGTGTTTAAGGCAGTTTCAGATGTAAACTTTTAAATAAAATGATTTTCATATCAAAACCCATGATTAAATTTACTGCAAAAGAATTCAATGAAAAAATTCAAAGCGGATTCCATCCTTTAAATTAAATTGCTCAATGTATTTGTCTACGCTTTGATTTCTATATAACTAATGGTTGCGTCATGGATTATTTCCTTTACCGAAAATGTAACAATATTTACTGAATTCATGGGGCACTGACCTGTTGGGCACCAGAGAAGGCGTGGTAGTAGGAAGACACGTAGGCCATCACCGACCTCTCGTCTGGCTTCACGCTGTTAACCATATCTGTAAATCAACCAAAATCATTTTAAACTGAACCGTTCTCTTAATATTAAGAAGGAATTGGACCTTAAAATATATTCATAACTGTTGTGAATTTACAATTTATTCAGTAATATGAATGCAAGACTGCATTTTAATGTCACTTTCAAATGTCTTTTTCGATTTCATACGTGTACACGGCATTTCAATTATTCATATCTTACCTTCAGCGTCCAACATGCGTGGGATATCAAGGTATTTCTCAGCGATGTCGAAGGCCAGGTTAAGGTTCTCTAGAGGATTGTCCTGAAAACGCAAAATCAGCAGATGATGCTTTATTCGCGGTCATAGAACGTATTTTTCAGGAACATTCTCGCAAATAAAGTTGAACTTTTAACTCGATTCGTTAAATTTCAAATCCGTCAAAATACGTTTATATTGGTTAGATTAATGCGATTTTTTTTTTATTCGCTCAAAATAGCGATTGTTTTTAGCATCATAACTTGGCTGGAACTTGACTCTATATAACCTACTACACCACTGTAATACAAGTTTTTCTCCCATCATTATACAAGACATACCTTGCCCAATTTACTATACTCGAGAAGCTCGGGTCGGTGCCGATGTATGAGGGCACAGAATGCAAGGCCATCTTTAAAGCTGGAACCGGCATGCGCAAAAACACGAACATGAGTTAGTGGAGGGATACACATTTTTCTCAAAGTAATTTATAAGTGTATCAGTAGGTATTTTGCATATAAAAGACAATCATAAGTTAACAGCAAGCTAGATATGATGAATGTTAGGTTTGAAATTGCTGAAATTTTTCGCTCCCATTTTGAAGTAAAATATAGCTAAGATAGTAAATTTATTATCCCATTAATTTCCCGCTTCTAAGTGTATTTCATGTGTATTTTTCAACCCGCCCCTTTATCACCACGTAATCAAGAGAAAAGGGCGCGGTCAAATTTCAGCAATTTGAACATAAATGTTTTTTTTTTAATCACCAGACGCTGAAATAAACACATTATAATATATGTCGCCCAAGGTAGAGTATACTGAAACAGGAAAAGCAACAATCAACATGCTTGCAGGAGTATGGTATTATGCTTTTATATTTTAGAGATGGTTTATAAGGAAGGTTTTGCTATTGAATTAAGCTTAATGCAATATCTTATGAGATGGAGATGGCCTGATGGAGAAAAGTATAAGTAAACGGATCAGGAAAGAACGCAAGTTTCAGTCGACTATTTTGTTTATTTTTTGGCCGCGTGTTCAACATTTTGATCTCTTAAGGTGGTGATATGATTTAAGTCGACCAATAAATTGATTTTTTTTTTCAAATTGTTCGCAAACGGGACCTCCAGCTTTTACTTTTAATTTGGCCTTGCCTGAAAAATGGCAACGACCTTTCTGGCACTATATAGGCCATATTTATTGTTCAATTGAACATTTTCAAATATCATCCGAGCATCAAAGTGAGTATATTACATGCAGCATATGAATTAAAATAACGTGAAATCCTCCAGAGACTGCAACTTGGCTGCATTGTGATAATTGAGTAGTTTAATATCTTACTTTACATCGATCTTCAAACAACATGCATATAAATACTCAACGGCAAATGCATATTTTTTGGTCACAGCGAGACGAATTAACAAAGCTCTAAACTTTACTTCGAGAAACAAACCAGTATTTAATGCTCGATGTCGTCTATTCTATTCATGGTTCGATAGAAATCACCTCGTTCGGGTTTGTTTCTCTAAGTATCATTTATAGAGTATTATATTAGGTACTTCATGAGTCAACATTGTAATGCAAGAACCGGCATGGAAAATATTGCTGCTTTACTCAATTTTGACGCGGAATTTGCTTATAATCAAAAGATTCGTAAATCTTGGTGATATATAAAAGACTGCGATCGGTCAAATCAAATATTGCGTTTTAATAAAATCCATGTAGTTCTTACGATACAACTCAAACGACACATTCAAAGCAAATATATCACGAAACAGAGCTTCAACTTTGTTAAACATCCTGATTTCGTTTAGGGTATAAGGCGTACGAAAATATAGAAAATTGGGCCTAAGAAAAACATGTTTAATTTCAAAATATGTACAATTTCCAATGTGGTATGATCCCCGTTAATGATTCTCGAAAAGTTGAAGCTCTGTTTCGCAGTATTGGCAATATATAAAACACAGCAACATAGGGGATGCGATGACGAGTAGCCTTGGGTGCTTAAGTACCCTGGACAGTCGGGAGTAGTCGAGCAGCTCTGGGCGATGTCGGTGGATGAGGGCGCAGAAGGCCAGGCCATCCTTCCAGCTGCAACGAATGGGATATTTGAATTAAATGTCTATATCTTTGTTTATATAATGATAATTAATATATAATTTTTTAAAAAATGACAAAATCATATGAAAACTCTATATACATGTACTTTGTATTAGCAACTTCAAATTACCAAAGTCGTATATTTGTATAAAATTTACTTATTTATAGTTGTAGCAAAGCATTACAGAACAATACTGCATATATGATTAAGGTATGCTTTGCTACATTCAAAACAGATATAAAGAGACAACATATGAAATTTCAATTTTTGTTTCATTCATTTCTCCGGAGGCATAAATATATCAGATTGCTTACATAAACAAAGTATCGAAATCTATCTATAGAACACATATGATAATTCGAGTGCTATAATTTGTTTAACATATATGATAACACAAGATCAGAGATCACCAAATCACATAAATTTCTGACGGCCCGCCGGGCCGACAGTTACTGATTTTTTGTCGGCCCGACCGAAAAGTTGTCGGCCCGAAATATTGTGCATAAAATCACGATTTTTTCTTAATTTAACAAATGTTAGCTTTTAAGCCAAATTTCACACTGGCGCTCCAGACCAGTAACCCTAAATTATTTTTTAACCCGGCCGACATCTTACTGGCCCGAATTTTAATATGGAGTATTACATAACCAACATTTTATCGCTAGCATTTATGGAGCTATCCTTGGAAGGTCACGAGCGAAAATGATGAATAAGTAAGCCGCGAGCGCCGAAGGCGAGAGCAAAATTAATTTAGGATTCAAATCTCAAGTATAATTAATGTCATACTTAAAACCGCTTTATTGGACCTGCGAGTGCTATCTAAAACAACTAACGTACAGGCAAGAAAACGTTCGCTTATGCAGGTAACGATCACTCTAGATGCGCATTCAAAAAACGTCAAACTCATATGATCAATTTCTTATAAAGTTATGTGAATGAACAAGTTGAGTAGACTATCGTGAAAAATGAACCATAACCTATACTTCTTATAATAATCAACACGGTATTATTTACAAAACCTGGATGAGTGAAGATGCCAGCGCCAGAGGCGCGAGTGAACATTTTCCTGATAACAATTAAGGATAAAAAAATAAGTAACAGTTTACAAAATTTCCAGATTTAATACTGACCCGCCGGTCCAGTAACTTCACAACGTTACTGGCCCGACCAATTAACGTTACTGACCTAGGGCCTGAACTTAACCAACAACAAATAATTATACTTTGTTCGCACGTTTATTTGGTAAGCATTTGGACATTGTAAGGGATAATGGGGGAGGGAGGGAGGGTGGGGTTAAAGGATGTCGACATAAATGAAATCCCTTTTCGAGGCCTTCAAATGTCTTGCCCAGGACAATCTGTGCATCTATAAGTTAATTCTAGTTCCCGAAAATATGAAAATAAATAGTAAGACAAAGTTAGGGTTTGGTCAAATTCAGTCGGCCCGTCGGGCCGACAGGGTCCAAAATTTTGTCGCCCCGAGCGATTTTCTGTCGGCCCCGGGCCGACGGGCCGACGTTTTTGGTGATCTCTGCAAGATACTTCAACTATTTCGAGTGGTTTTTCTCTATAACTATTATAATATAATTATAATGCTCTCTATTTAAGTGATAACCTTAAAATAACAATAGCAAGAAAATTGATTAGATGACAAAATGATTACTCAATCTAATCGCAAATTAGATTAATTTCAGATTAACAGGTCCAATTTGATTTTATGTTTACAATAAATGTTCAATGTTCAATCGTCAACTCAGACCCAGTTTAACTTCTAACCCTGTTGCCGATTGAACTTTCAACATACTCTTTTCAATTCACATTAATTATGTTCGATTTTGAGGTTACACGCATGAACAACAGCAAACGCCGCTTGTATTTTAATACCATAACAGGTCATAATGGAAAACAGTTTTAACGCAGTTTACACAGTGTTTCAACATGCACTTGCGGTGTGTTCAACAAAACGAACGTGATAATGCTTCAACTTGTGCGGGGTGTCGGATAGCAACTTCTGCAGTTAGTGTGGCATATATTCTATCTAGGTCATAGACCCTCGGTAATTTGAATAGTTTTGTCAATTATGATGTATATATAAGAAGAATGTTATACATGCACTGTATGACTAATGCTATGTTTGAGAAGACTATAGTGAAAAGGGAAAATCTAAAAATTATATTTTAATTAAACGATTTCCTTAACCTTAATGCCTGACTCATAAAAATGGGAAATTTCAATTTAAATCCAAACAAATAAAATATTCAAAAAAATGGTTGACATGATAGTTTAACATGGCATGAAAAAATAGATTCGCTGCAAAAGGACCTTATTGTGAAACAATTTCGGTTTCTGATATCATTTACACGATTCATTTAACATTGCGATCAATTGACATAAACGATGTCTGACGAAATCATTCGCTTATAATTAGAGCAATGAAATTGCGAAAATGTTTTATAGCGAAAGCAAAAACGAATTAAAAAGCTTTCAAAGTGTTAGAACGTCTGGTTTTGACAAGGCCCAACGACAAGCTTAGCGACGACAAAAAAGGATGACCTAATCACAGCCTGTCCCACAACATCAATACCCCAACCCCCCCCC
>LQRL01058674.1:4325-20976 GCA_001703475.1 Hydroides elegans
GTAACACTGATCACCTGTAAAAGAGAAATGCATAAAACATGTTTAAATGTATCATTGGGTTGATTTGGGGCCTCGATGATGTGGCGCACCCAGCTATGAGCCACCATATTCTTAAACAGCTTGAAGGGTGGGGTCCCGGGCCACTGGTCTTAAAACATTGATCTCCTGCAATAGAGCAATGAACAATACACTTTAGAATAGTTTTTATCACGAGATTTGAGATGCAAAGATTATTTGCACTGAATTACCAGCATTCAGCCTTCAGATCCTTAAACAGCTTGTTTGACATAGTTTTAATCATAACAAGCCACCGTAGAGGGCCAAGCCCCAACCTTCAATCCTCGCTTTCTATTCCCTTCCGTATCGTTATTCTCTATCTTCTCCTTTGTTTCCATGTTTCTATCTCTCTGCTTCTTCGAATATTTCGATCTATTTGTTTTTCTTTTTTTCATCGCTTCTTTAAAAAAACATTTCGGTCATGAAAAAGGTTTTATATATGTTATTCATTTGTTGGTTATATTTTTAGTAGAGCATCCTAAACATTTTATCAAGTACACAAAAAAAAACATTTTATGCAAGAGGCACAATAATAAGAATATTATATATTCACGTCTAGTCTATTTATTTAGTTTAATTATACACTTATTTTTATACAATATATTTATTATAAACTGTCTCAATTCAACATAACATAAATAAAACAAAAATAAACAAATTAAACATAAAAATAAACAATACGAAAAACTCCCAAACACACTTTCTGTTCCCTACCCTCAATCTTCCCTGTATTGTTTCCATGTTTATATTTATTTTATTTTCATATTTTTTTTCTAATTCTTCCTTGGTTCTTAACAAATTCTTTAAAAATGAAAATCTATTGGTAATGTGAAAAAACTAGTTTATACGAATGTTTTTCATTGATTATGTTTATCTTTAGTAGCACACCTTACACTTTTATCAAGCACTAAAAAACAGTTTATGCAATGGACAGAATAATTGAAATAATACATATTAACAGCTATTCAGTGAAAAATATGTATCATAAACTGTCTCAAATTATCATAACATTTAACATTTTCTTTGTGATATAAACTGAAATTAATAGTAAAAAATATATTTTACACAAAAACCAAATTGTGACGCAATAAATCCATTGGTATGCAACTTCAACAATGGATTAATTACGTCACAAGCATATTGTTGCTAATTATTGTTGCGAAACATGATTGTATCATTTTGATTGTTTACGTAATATTTCCTCCAAAAAGCTGCAAATTTTGAACTTTAAAGTCACATTTCCTGACTTATCATTCATCTAATCGAAAAATGAAAAGGTCGGGTATCTACTTTATAACTTTTCACACTTTCCTTCCACTGATGTTTATAGCTACATGCTACCGTTTAAGTGCTAGACCTTGACGAAACTTTTTTGGTAACTTTTTGGTTCTAAAAAATCAACCCGTTTTAATAGCCCCCTCCGGGCCCCAAGGCCCCGGTAGGGGGCTAATAGTACTTATGTGTCTTGCTCAATAACCTTTCAACCACCATATCCTTAAGCTGCTTGCGGGATATGGTCCCACGCACTGGTTTTATCATATTTGTCAAATTAAGTTATCGTTTTGATGGCACATTTTGTCTGCTCCAGGTATAACACATAAAAATGTAATTAGTGATAATTTACCATTAATTCAAACGAAATGTGTTTTTCTATAATGCAAATTGTCAGTAAATAAGGCCAAAAGTAGTAGTTTTAAAGAAACCAACTTTGATTTTTCTGCTTTTCTTTTCTTTTCTAATAAACAACTAAACATGTTTATTACAAAATACGTGATTTGGATCCGATACTATTCACAAATAGCTTACACATTGATAAATATAACAATTGTTCCTTTAAAAAATATTATATATGACTATGTTGCTAGTAAAATTCTGTTAGACTAAACATGAAAGTACATTGAGCACTTTAAATGTTACCTTGCGTCAAATAGCCCTTTGAAATGTGGAACCGTGGACGCAACTCTGCATCAATCACAAGATCAACATTCATATCCGTTCGGCATAAGTAACATTGTGTCACAGCTAGTGCCTTCCTCGACGCATGCCTTCAAACTGAAAATATAAAATTTCAGTTTAATTTTTACAAATGCATCGTGTTTTGTAGTAGATGACTTCACAAAATGATTATTTATCAATATCATTTATGGATTAATTAACATATGCATAAGCCAACGCAAATTATGTATTGCAATACAGGCATTTTGAGTATATATATTTCGAAGCATATACAACCATACAATTTATTTTACATTTATTTTATGTCCAAGTTAACATCTTATTTTTGTAGAAATTCTATGAATTAATTTCGATGGTATTATACTTTCCAGGGGTTTGAGTGTTAAAAAATAAATAAAAATAAAATGAATTTAACCTTAGTGATACTGCAACGAGGCTACCAACGAGTACCAACAAGACTAAAGATAAAGTATATATCAATGACAACTGCTGCTTTTAAGCTTAAATACTTTTATTTTTTTTAAATCGACATACCTTAGTATTTTATCTTCGAGAAAGCATATATTTTGGAGAAGCAAATCCTGTGCCATTGCTAATGCATTTTCATTAGATAATTCTGAGACCATTTGAAATCGTTTTCTTGCTTGGCAGAAATCACGCATTGTATTGCATGCTATCTTTTGGCTTACATTTGCACACACTATTATTGTAATAAATGTACATTTTAAAATTGAACAAGACATGTCTTTGGCATTGGATACGTTAATTTGAGTTGTAACCAATTACTGTTATTGGTCATTTAAACTTGATATTTATTCGTAAATCATCAACACCATAACGGCCGATAGATTCATTTCTGAAAAGGGCCATCGAATATGCAAATCAGGGAAAGCAGTGAGAGGCATTTCTTAATGTGAAAAATATTGTGCATAGAATATGATAAGTGAATTGAAACTCATACGGAGCTCTTTTATCGTTCTGTTGTTACAATGAGACATGAAACGACATATTTGATTATATTAGCTATTAATGAATAGTCGACCACATTTATAGTGTAACATAAACTACCAGTGCATTGGAGCAAAACCGATTCTTTTTTATATTTGTATTGATAAAATATATATCTAATTTGCATATAATTTTTATCAAATAACATAATTATACGATGTCATCTCAGAAAATTAAACGAATGCTTAATTATTCCGAGAAGACTAAAAATTCCATTGGATTGCAGTTACAATTTGTTGCATTTTCAAAGATTTTATTAGACGTTCAAGTCAAGGAACTGAAAGCGAACACACTGTGCAAATTTCCTTAATCAGCTTCTTTCTTAATTGTAGCAGCTCTGCTTATATACAAATACAAGCAAACACTTTTTAAAATAGAGTTTGAGCGAGTAATGTGAACTGTTCATTGATAGTTTTAAATCCAACCAGTATCAGACCTGATCAATATTGTTTAAACTCGTGTTTTTTTTATTTGCAAAAAAAATAGTTTAAAGACAAAATATGCTTAATCTTAGTGTCGACGCCCTCGAGATTGGTTAAATAGGCAACTTAATCTAATAGTCTCATACGTTAACTGTTCTTTAAGGACAGGCATTTGCGGAGTATTCTGCGGTCGGTGTGAAATGTAAAGAAAATAATCACACACAATAGAGTTGCGTTCTTCGTTTACTTGTAATCACACACATTCATGAGCACCTTCTTTATCAGTAAGTTTCAAACATAATCCAAATTTTTTTTAGAGTACGTCAATTGAAGGGCTCCATGCAACAATGTTTTAAGTCGTCATTACATGTTTCGCCAAAGAGTATTGCAAATTGTCACATGATTATAGATCCATGTTGTATCCTTATTACATGCTACGAAATCGATGCGACCATTTTAACCTTCGGCAACCTTTCAATCTTAAATAATTGACCAGGTTAAAAACATTCAATGTTACTTTACTCTAAACATCAATTGCAGACTTAACACAATGTCACACGGATTCCTTCAACTATCAATGCTTTCATAAATGTTGATGTCATTTTAGTTCATATTTGTAAGCCAGACCAACCTCATATAAATATCATGAAGCATCATAAATCTTATGGTTATACAATGATGGTAAGGATTATTGGGCATATACCTTTGGTTACCAATATCAGCAAACGACTAATGAAATATGTATGTCTTTATTATCATTAATAACCATTCAAAAGCATATTTAATTGTGAGTAAACGTTTAAAATGCGTTTTCGAGTGTTTTGTGCCTAACAATATCTCTTTGTATTCCTAAGCAAAACCTACAATCACAACTTGATTGGCAAGCAACGAGACTCAAAGTAGCACATTTAGCTATAACACTATCGAAATTTTATGTGTCATTTTTTAAATAACAATTGGTGGCACTATGATCCCATCAGGATTAAATTTGTCTTTTTTTAAAACTAGATTGGCTTTTATTAGCATAGGAAATTGTAATGTCCGTTTTGGCCATTAGCTATCTTTCCAATATTTATTTAGCTAAAAAGTATATCCGGTTTATACCTTTAATGGACTAAATAATCAATAAATCTAATGATATGAACTGGTTTTATAAAGTGCATCATATTTCAGAGTTTACCGACCAAATAATCGTTTCAAGTTCATAATTGTTACCATTTGACTTTGAAAGATTTTCAAAAATGAATAATGATCATTTGCAAAGACAAAAACAAAAACATTTAACAGGAATAATCGCATGCACTTTTTAATGTTGAATGAGGAAAATAGATATAAAAACAGTTTTATCTCATTTGATATTCTAAATCGATACTTCTAAACAATGATTTTATGTGGCATGGGCCAAGTTGTTTTCATGTTAGTTTCTGAAATAATCACAATTAATGCGAATAGTCCTTCAACATTTATCTACGCATCCTCAGTAACTAAGCAAGTAGAAGTTTATAAGTTGGAGGAGTTTATATTGCACCAGGAATGTATCGAACAAGTACATGGATTAAGGTAATTTTATAAACATTTCTCCTAATTATATTTGAAATCAACCTTTAGCTATTTTGTTTTATACACACCTATAACACAATTCCAAGAAGTGTTTTGATTGTTCTACACATTAACTGAATAACATAAATGATTATTAAGTTATTTTGACAATATTCATTTTTTCAAAAAAACATTAAAATTATAATATATTTAAGATCATAAATATTATAATGAAACAATTCCCTTTAGTTTTGTTGCTTGCGCTGGACTGTGTATAACAGCGACATGGTGTGACACCTTTGTCTTTGAAGAAGAATGTTCTCTATGTACTACATTGCAAGAATTAAGAAACCAAGGCAATAATGATTTGCTGGCACATATTCTTATTCAGCATGATGTTTTGACCACCAGTATGTATATAAAGAATGTAACTATTATAACATTTGAAATTAAAAGTTAGATATAAATTAACTCATTTATTTTTCAATCATTTTTATATGCGTTTAACATTATATATGTTTCACTTAAACCCCAACTGTCTATTGATAATAACAAATAAATGTAACATTTGAATACAGTAGATCAGTACAGAAATATAAAGTATAATGTGAAATATATAATGAAATGTTAAATTTGTCCGATCTTTACCAATTTTAGGCGACCATTGTTATAAAACCAGCGGGCCAGGTCCCCATCCAATAAGCTGTTTGATTAGCTGGTGGTTGAACGCAGGCTGCTTAATGGACGGAACCTTATCACCAATCAGTAGGATAAACAACAACAATGGACCGGGTGTCGACTATTGGCAGGGTATCGATGTTGCGGGTGTCACATATGATATGGAACAATACAGACAAAATTCACAAAGTGATACAGACTTTGCTCTGTATTGCTTTGGGCGCGTTTAGTCATAATGACAATATGCCCTTATAATAAATATTACTGATGCTTTCAAAAAGTTTCTGAATGCCAAGAATATCATATTAGAAGATACTTCTTTTCGAATGAATGCTATTTAGTTGAACATATTTGCTGTCATACTAGGTTGAAGTAGCGTGATTGTATAAAACAAAAGGGCGATTGGGTAATCTGTGGAGAAACACGATGTGGTAGGATCAAAACAAAAAAAAAACATTAAAATTGCTTCACATCATTTTGGTATAATATGTCATTACTGAAGTAGAATGTATTTGAAATCACATTACTGACATGGATTGTAACTAAACGTAACCTTTGTAGTCATGTAGTTATAATTGTAGAATTCACGGATATGCCCAGCAAGACTAAACTCAGTAAACCTAGACCTTCTCCCTTAATGTCGATATTAACATATTATTCATTCAAAGCATCTTTCATTTAGAATCCCATTAGAAGCGACTTTGTTACACAGTTAGCACCTAAAGTGGATGAGAAATAAACTGTCAATATAGACAAAAAAAGAAGCGAATAAAAAATATATGCGATTATTGCAAGGAACGAAATGATAAACTTTCGATATTTCATATATAATTTCTGCGCACCAAACAAAAATGGACTTATTAGCGTCAAGACGTCGGATCACTAAATAAACAATCTAAATAACTAAGGTGTCTAATTTTTGACGTTGCTCTTCTGTATCACATCCGTTCCGCTCCAACTCAGCATTGGGCACGTCCGTAAAAAGCTTTTAGACTTTTCTTTAAAATCTAGCTCTCATTAAGGCCCAGATATAAGGACGTCTTCTCAACCCATTCTAATATCTTGAGCTATAGCCAGGCTATTGAGCAAGATAAAACATAAATGCGTTAAGTGAACGACATCATAGCAAAAACCATTGTTTTATTTGATATCAGGAGTTAATAAAACAGTATAATATAAACAAAATCATTCTTCATATGACGTTATTTGCTTACTCTATTTCATTAATGACAGGTATATTTAATTTTCTATCTAATGGATCAAACAGGAAACATTTCTGTTGTCATTTTCTGTTGTAATTGTCAACTTATAGAATTGACATAAACGACATACTTAATAAAATACCTCTGATTTTTATATGAAACAATACTAAACGCTTCCATCGGGTTAATTCTAGGTTATGTACGCTGTGCACCAAAACAAAACATCTTCGCAAATATTTGCTAAGGGAATTTAGTAGTCTCCTATGTCTGACAATCTCACTTAATCAAACAAATACCTTATCAATGAACATAAACATACTAGAGACAATATTCTATAAAACATCGAAACCACATATTCTAATAAATATGTTAGAGTCGCAGCATGGTGTTATTTTGATATTTATAAATCCATGTTTTAGCATTGAAATGGTCAGTGTAATTGTGTTCACTCAACAAAAGTATATAAAGAAGTTAATACTTATTTCTGGAAAGATTTGTAACCGGTATAGTGTTTACAATGTTGAGTCATAAATGTGTCAATATGCGATAACAAAATCAGTTAAAATAGAAATCAAGGACCTCCATGTTCGACTTATTTCAATGTCATATTTTAGAGCATTGTTAACCTTATACTGTTATGGAATGTATACTTGTGTTAAAATAACTAACAAACTAAAACTTTCAGACTATCGCATGTCTAATATCAAATTTCATTTTTTACAAAAAAAATTCAATCATGATCTAATGACAATTTAGAAAACAACTTTTTCATTCCTTAACATGCCCAGGTAGTGATTTTTATTTTTTCTCATTACAAAAAGGACCGCCGAGAATGTTTACACGATTTTGTATTTCCTCACATGAAGCTCCTTATTAGATTTATTTAAAACTGCTGCTTAACCACGTATTTCATATGTTATCATTTATTTAAGGTATTTGTATAGTCTAATGAAACATATTTCGGCATGATTTCTATGTGATACCCTATACATATGTCGAATTAAGGTTGCTATACGCATGTTTCTCACAATAAGTATATACATTCTTATGTGACCTTTCGTTTACCTCGCTATTTATACGTCTGTCAAGAATTAAGACTTCACTATAAACCATGGCATTATCTATCCCATTACACTATCTAACATTTTTTTTTGGAGTCGAGCAAATAACCGTATACTATGCATGCTTGTGTTCTCGTGAAAACTATTTTAACCCTTGTATGCATTTAAATTCTGTAATTTCTACAGAGCCTCTATTTTAATTATTGTTTGGGTAATCTTAAAATACATGTTAAAATTAGCTATTAAGAAAGTGTACCGAAACAAAAACCGACATAACTAGACTCTCCCAAGGTTGCCCGTTCGTAGAACAATGCCATATCACTTTGCACCTGTGCCACAGTTATGCTGATCCAGTAAGTAACTTGAACTTGAGACGCATGATATGGTGTTGCGCTGCCTTGCAAAATGCAGCCAGCATCTAACCACCATATCCTTAAGCAGGTCATAGGATGAGGTCCCGTTCCTGCTGTCTTGTAACATTGATCGCCTGTTAAACAAGTTAGATCATTATTCTACATTAACATTCAGATAAGTGTATCATGCTTGTAATGTTAGATGAAACATAGTAAATTATGTATGTGATATGAATTAAATGAGCTTTAACAATTAAATAATTTCTTATTTCGTAAATATAGAATAATATCGGTGAACATAAAATATTAAATCATAACCCAAACGATTGAATAAAACCCAAACCATCTGTTGTTATGAATAATTTCTATTACATATTACAACAAATATTAAATAGTTTATACAAGATACAATTGCATTATCTATTTAAATATCTGAATTAACCTTGATCCAAATAGTTCTTAGACACATGAAGCCTGTCTAATAACCTATCATCCATCACAAAATCAAAAGTTGTATTTGTTCGACATACATAGCATACATTCCGTGTCTGTACAAATGCCAAACAATAACTGCAGCGAGTACACTCTTTCATGCAATCAGATAAACTGAAAATAAACGTTGGTTATGTTTAAGAAATACCTCATTAAAGCATTTCAATACTATTAATAAGATCGTTCCACCATATGATTTATTTGATAAAGCGAATAAGTTGGAAAATTATTCTGTCCCGAGGGCGTTTGCCTTCAAATTGTTAAAGTGATTGTCCTTGGTTTTGCCTATACACATTTGTTTTGATTGTTTTAGAAATTAAAAATGCTAATGGCACTGGTTTTGTTTATTTGCAAAAGCGCTGTAACAAACGTGTACATATGTGACAGAATTTATGTGCTTTACTTTTGCAAAGGAGCAGTATCACGGTATTTTATAGGAACAAATATGTCATTATGTATGATTGCTCAAGATAGTTATATGATAATAATGGGATATGTTGATGATGCATAAATGGTCTACGTAACAAAATATATATTTATTACATAAAGAATATTAAAGCAATGTTTTGAAATATTCCATATTGTTGATACCAAAAGAGTACAAATAAGCATATGATAAGAGTATAACTGTTATTAAATGTTACCTTCTGAT
Organism: Hydroides elegans; assembly: GCA_001703475.1. Taxonomy (NCBI): domain Eukaryota; kingdom Metazoa; phylum Annelida; class Polychaeta; order Sabellida; family Serpulidae; genus Hydroides; species Hydroides elegans. The sequence goes on from LQRL01058674.1 coordinate 13,746, forward strand.
GGTATGCTCAATGTTGCATATTCTCTGTAAAAGCACATCATATGCTTGCTCACTTTCTATTGTTGACATTTCCGACACTCTCTGAAAAACTTTATTCATCTGGCAGAAATCAAGCATTGTGCTACATGCTAATGTCTGATCGAATATTGTACATAAATTAATGACACAAAGAACACAAAAAGTAATTTTTATTTCGCTTATCATTTTATTTTTTGCGTTAGAACTCAATTGACTTACATTAAAAACATTAAATGTTAAATGTGTATTTCGTTCACTATGATGGCATCATTGTTTTATCTATATGCATCAAGTAAATGCCTATATTTTTGTGTGTAAAACTCGATGATGTTCAACTGTACCGCGTTTTATATATTTAGCCGCTCATTTTATTTGCCGTTGGTAATAGCTTTATTGCATTTGTTCATTACCTTTATGGAGAGACAATAAATTCCAAAATTAACAGTTATGTTTGTTTAATTCAAACATATTTAGGTTAAATAGACATAAACCTAAACCGCAAAGTATTCATATAACGTTTAATAATATTTGTTCATTTGAGTGGTTTGACCTAATTTTACCCCCTTCTAGCAGGTATCTGGATTTTTGTATAATAGTCACATTATTAATAATGTATCGCATCGAAAGTAAATTCACTGTCGCGCTATTTAGTGTTTAATGTGTTGTCATTAACCGATGGTCAATCATTTGCATAGCGTCATTCAAAGGAAATGCCTTAATGGGTTTAGCCAAGTGTTAAAGTTCCATTAAACACTATTTTTTTACATTCTCATATATTCAATAATAGTTTATAAATCAAGAAGATGTTTAAAATAAAATAAAAACATAGTGTTGTTTTAATATATGTATATTTGATATATTTTATATGATAACAAAACGATTAAATTGCTGAAGGAATAGTTATTCTTATCGTAGCACACTGTATAATTTTATGTTTGCTTGTTTATCCAAATCCACCCTAATGATCCGAGCTCCACATATTAAATATTTATCTTATCTTATCTATTAAATTTATATTTTCTACATATACATAACGTTTATTTATTTTAAGTATGAAAACAAATCTATTAAAATGCTGATGGAATAGTTATTCTTATCGTAGCACACTTTTAATTTTATGTTTGATTGTTTATCCAAATCCACCCTAATGATCCCAGTTCCGAATATTAAATATTTGTTTTATCTATAAATCTATCTAGTCTACATTAATATAACGTTTATTCATTTTAATTATGATAAGAATTTCATTTCTTGTAAAAATGTAAAATTTAAAAATGTGAACTGTAAGATGTAAAATTTTCTTTTTTTTCTATATCATATTTTAAAATTAATAAACCATACACATACGTTTATTCTCCTTTGATTTATTCATGATAAATATCTGAGCAAATCAAATGTGTTCAATAATTTTATGTAATCAATCAATTTATGAAATCAATCTCGAACTTTCAAAACAATTTAATTTTCTTTAATAAACAAATTTAGATGTAAAACGAAGGTTTAAGGAATACATTTATGAAAAGTCCATTGAATATTGTGTTATGCCAAAGCATTCCTCTTGATATCCGTTGCCATCGGTTGCATGTTGGTAATACGACGACATGTCATTTTGCACAATTGATATAGGTTGGTTGTTCCAGTAGTGGTCTTGATCTACGAAGTGATGTGTCCCGGTTCCTCGCATGGAACAGCCGGCGTTCAGCCACCATAGTCTGAGGCAACTGACTGGATGGGGACCTGGTCCGCTTGTTTTGTCGCAAAGATAGTCTATAACAAAATAATCAGTTTTTATCTCAATATTCCAATTCATACGTCACTCTCGATGATATATTCAAGGAATATCAAATAAGCTGACGTAAACGATTTTAGAAAAGGAATCACTTAAAAACCAGCTTGACTTGCTGAATAATTTATAAATCAAAATAAAAGGAAAATATCGGGTAACCATTTTGCATAGATATGATTATATGAATAAAAAAAGCAGAATACAATCGTGAACCGGTTATAAATGCTTATCAATATTAATTAAGCATGTCAAATAGCTCTTGTTTTAAACTTTTGTTTTCATAAAATGAAATGTACTTTTATCTTACCACTGTCAATGAAAAACCACCGTGGTTGTAAAGAGCCGTTTATCACATTGTCAACATTTTCATCCGATTTGCATGTATAGCATTGGTCATTATTATACGCAAAAGCGATGCAGGTTTCCGAAATGGTACAGCTTTTCACACAATCTGGGAATCTGTTAATAAAAGGACTTAATGAAAACATAATAATCGGTTTTATTCAATCAATAAAATTAATACGTTTTTTATGTGTTAATGCACTTATTGTGGCTTTTAAACGTCAAATTTTAACACAATGTTAATGATAATAAATACAGTTTTCATATTGTAACCCTAATGTTTGAGCGCACTTATGTCATTAATTGTTAAGATGCAATTTTATTCTATATGTAAAACGTGTGTCATTGGTTGTTAAGATGCTATTTTATTCTATATGTAAAACGTGTGTCATTGGTTGTTAAGATGCAATTCTATTCTATATGTAAAACGTGTGTCATTAGTTGTTAAGATGCAATTCTATTCTATATGTAAAAAGTATAAGAAGCTTAACGTGTCATACACTAACCTTTGGATATTCTCATCAACGGCACATCTGTTCCGTAAAAGCAAATCATAAGATTGTTCAGTTTCCACTGTTAAACTATCTGATACCCTCTGAAAATGTTTATCTTCCTGGCAAACCTCCTGCATTGTGTAACATGTTTGGCCTAAAATGATACATAATTGTAATAACAAATGAGCACACGTAATATATTTAATTTCCTTTATCATGTCGTTTTGTAGTTGTGATCGTTTATCAACGCTGCAAATTTCAAATGTGAAGGTATTGAGGATTGAACAGGTTATATTGTTTAGAATGACTTTAACATGTTGTGTTCCGTTGCAAATAATCTCGCAAATGCCTTGCACTCTAGACATCCTGTAGACAAAAGCATTCACAACATCCGGCTCATCTTTCATATTTTGATAATATAAATAATTATAATTGGTCATTACAAGCAGAGCTCGATTCTATTGAAATTGCGTTAATGGAAAACATGCTCATCTTTCATATTTTGATAATATAAATAATTATAATTGGTCATTATAAGCAGAGCTCGATTCTATTGAAATTGCATTAACGGATAACATGCTTGATTTGAGTGTATGCATAAGCAGTTTGAATTTACCGTTTGAATTTACGGAAGTATGGTTTAACAGCTCAGTGGGTATCTATTTTTGTAACGTTTATACATGAGCTGCATTTGAATGTGTCGCTACAATAACATTTCTACGCTTCCTTTTGCCTATGCCATTGTGCCCATGATACGATGGTTGACGTCATTACATGCATATACATGCAGGAAATTTTTCTCGTTACGGAAGTACGGTTCAATGATTAAATGATAAATACCTTTTCATTTTCCGTGATTAAACTTAATATGTGCTTGAATCGAACATAATCAATACCCCATGTGAATGCGTTAACAAAGCATGCAAGGAAATCATGTATCACAATGAAGATTTGCTTGGCATTTAATTTTGAATAATGTCAATACATTATCTCTTATGCCATTTAAATTACTCCGAGGTAAAATCTTAAATTTCTTCGCGCAAAATTCCTAGCGTGTGCACGCACGCCCGCCTGCATGCCTTGACGATGTCAATAAATTAAGCGCATTTACTAAACATGTACATCGCCAGAAAGAATTATACCTTATTACAAAGGACCAATTCATAATAGTCAAACGTCAAAAGTCAGACGACACACATTGTGAAATGTGGTAACATAAATATAAATACAGCCTCAATGTTTCACTCTATTTTAAATCATAAACATTGCTAATTGTACAATCTAGAATTAGATAGATGTTAGAATTTCGAATTAAGATAATGATTAAATGACAAAAAAAAATCGGTTTATATAAAAAAGTGCATTATTATATAATATATATTTATTTCAAGTGCTAGTTTGTTATATATATACATGGATAGATAACCGCTGTGGGTTGGTATAGCAATGTTTTATTTATAATATTTTCAAACAAACATTTTGATTAACCCTTGGTCGTGTATTATTGCAGACTAATTATTCATAAATACACTTTCATTTGAGCTGCATTCCAATGTGTCATAACAATTACATTGTTTACGCTTGTTTGTGCCTACGCAATTGTTCTTATGATACAATGGTTCACGTACGTCATAACATGAATATACATGAAGGAAAATTCCTTCATGTTTGAATACGCAACAATTGTGTGAGTACATTGCCGTTTGGTACATTTAACACATGATAGCTCTTAATAATAATCCGACTAGCCGCAATGATTGCAATTAATTTGCATGATTAAAAATCTTAGAGACAATGCATTGTACCCAACATAACTTGTTTGACGATGTACAATGACATCCCACCCACAAAATGTATGACACACCTTTTATCACACAATAAACGAATATTACAAAAAAATATCTGCATGCTGTGGTATTTGAAATGTGAATATTACTTCATCACGGTTCTATACCAACATATAATAGAGGCTACTTGTATCTTCCAGGCAATATATATTCAACGTACAATAAGATGTAATAGTGATCATGTGACACACATTTAGAATCCGTTGACTGTGCTATATGCTGCTGTATAAAAGGGCCGTAAATTATAAAATAACGATAACTCAAATGGAAATTCTAAAGATATATAATCCAATGCCGATCTTATTTGTATGATTCATAGGTACATCACATTGTTAATCACGCATTCACTATATTCTGTTTTAAATTACAAAAATATAACAATACTTCATTTTTCGAAGAAAATAATGCAAATTGCGTACGAATGGATGTATGAGTATATCATACATTTATATTTACTATCTTGCCTAAAGAACCATGTCATACATATCGCACCAGCGAATGCAACAGTTTGGAGCACTATTTCTGTAACGGATTCGTAATTTAAAGTTGGATTTCAAACAATGCTAATTTTTGTGTAGTGGTTTACCCGTAGTTTAGTGATTTTTTGCAATGTGTTATTAATCTGGTGGTACATGAGGTGTCGACGTGCTGGTAAGACGAATGTCAATCTGGTGCAAGAAATGTGTAAGCGTATGCGACGGATTTTAAGGACGTTTAGCGACCCAATTTGAGGGTATTTTCCTAACATTGTGACTGAGACTGTGTTGCTATCGCTTTGATAATGCTCTATCCACGATTGCTTTGATGATGTTCTCTCCACTATAAACAAGTGTTTTATTGGAGTTTATTTCATGCTATCATTCACGACTATTTATGAAAAACCCTTAGATGATTGTTCAATCAGACACCGCCCTATTTGAATATATTTAGAGCGTTATCGTTAACTTTAAAAACATGAAAGTGATTATTTCTATTTGAATCACCGTTCATAAATTCTCCGCGTATAATTTTTCAATATGCGCTTTTGCAGCTAACATAAATTAATTTAAATTTTGCCATTTTGTGAAAAAATATCAATTTATTATAGAAATTTAAAAAGAAAGATGAATTAGGCTGCCAAACAAGAGTTGCACATGATTGATATCAAATTATTTCTATATTTCTAGAGCATGCTTAAAATGATATTTAGACAAAGTAAGTACGTTACAAAGATGTTTAAAAAACTATTTTCTTTCATTTATACTATTCGAAAGTGCAAACTAGTCTTATATGCCAAAACAAGCGCCAAGGTAGTAATCCAATCCATCCAAAGCCAGTGCATGATACGCCACCATGTCATTTTGGATCACTGCCACAGGATGAATGTTCCAGTAACTGCTTTCGTGTACGTGGTGTGGCGTTACGCTTCCTGCCATTGTGCAGCCAACATTTAGCCACCATATTCTCAAACAGTTGGCTGGATGGGGTCCTGGACCACTGGTTTTGTCGCACTGATATTATGTAGCAAATTATAAAATGTGATATTTGTGGGCAAAACTAATTGCATATATTAAGAGATCGGTTTTGTAGATGTCTTAGAAGTCAAAAAGAATCGAACGACTTGTATATATTGTAAATGTTATATAATGTAAATACTTATGGCATTGTAATATTGAAATACATTTTGTTTCAAACCTCGGTCAAAATAAACACCCCATACATAGATCCTAGGAAGAGAGCCGACATCGATTACATGAGCAACATAAACATCTGATTGGCATAAATAACATTTGTTTTTGCTATATGCAAAGGCAACACATGTCTCGCAACCTGTACAGCCTTTGATAAGTCCTGAAATCTGAAATCAAAATTATTATTTTTCATAGATTTGAAATATTTGCGTTTATTTATAAACACATCTATTTTATTTCGATACCATACTATATGATTTAATTCAAAGTGTTCTGTTATACGAAATATATATTCATTTATGTAAGATATAAGCTTAAAATATCAACGTTTCAAATACCCATGAATGCTCTCGATATTATCGCATATTCTGTGCAGAACCATTACATTAACCTGTTCCAATCTATCTTCCGATGACGTTTCTGACACTCTTCCAAAATGATGAGCTGTATGAGATGTACCATGTGTTGTACTGCATGCTAAGACACAACCTAAATTTTCATATAAATACACGGCAACAACAAATATAAATCCAAACGTTATAATTTGCATGGTCATATCTCTTAATATTTATCGCACTTATCTTACATAAGCCAGAACTATCTCCCATGCATTAGAACTTTACATGAACTACATGAATTACATTGCAAATATACCGTGTTGAGAGAACAATCAATAACACCAACCTCAAGTGTTTATAGGGGTGTCCAGACAACAAGGAAATTGCATCAGTATTGATTGCAATTTCATTATTTAGATATATGTCGATGCACCATCAAATTACTACATTATTGTAAGAAAAATTGTAAATAATCAAAACATGGTGCAATTCCCTGTATCTTTATCAATGAATAGAGACCACGTTCTTTGATCCATGATTCATCATTGCGTCATGCAAGATTACCATCGTTTGAATTTAACTTTGCATAATGCTTTATTCGCATCATCCTTACAATATAGCATATCTATCTATATCGATGTATATGAAATAGTTATAAGGTAGTTTTTTATTGTTCCACTACCAGAGCGTCATTTGATAAAATCAATGTAGCCTGTAATAAATCTTGTTTCAAAGC
>LQRL01058674.1:35120-71658 GCA_001703475.1 Hydroides elegans
CGTGCTTGATTTAGGGATACTACATCGACTCTACGTGTCGACAGAATATTTAACCCAAGGTCAGATTCTATATTAAACATCAGATTCTTCTGCCGATTGTTGATTGTACTAAACTTTTATTTTTCAAAATAAAATATTCGAACTCTTTTCACAATTTAGTTTGTGAATTATTCCTTATTCTTTATCATAAATATATAAATTGAGGATTTTCTTTAATGAATATTGCAAGCTAATGTGTTATATTATAGGTGATTTTACAGCTAACTAGCAGAGTTTTACCCTTGTCTTACATAAGTAAACATAATTAATATGATTAAACATAGTAAACATAACCAAACATATAACACAGATAGTTTATATGATCGTTTATATGATCGTATCACAGGAAACCATTGCCACAGGACCAGTGGACCAGGTCCTCACCCTATAAGTTGTCAGAGAATATGGTGGTTGAATGCTGGTTGTACCATGGGAGGTAGCCGCGCACCGAACCATCAAGTACAAATTGATTTCTGGAACGGCCTAACTGTGTTGGAGGTGCAGCATGATATGTCATTGTACTTTGAATATGCTATGCTTGGATGGCCCGAGTATCCGCTCAAATGTTTTGGTATAGAACCGTGAGGAATCAAAATGCATGTTTTAAACGCAACATAAAACAGATTTTATGAACAGGCATAATGGTTTGGCAATTCTATGTGTGGGATGCACAGTCATTGTACTTTAAACGTGCTATGCTTAGAACCAATATCCCCCAAGATGTATAGTGTGCCGCGATAAATTAGAATTATCACGGGAAACACTTCACCAAACAAACCTTTTTCCATCATATGAGCTGTATAACACTTAATTGTTTTTGCTATATATGATATGCTTGAATCGCCCAAATATCCTCTCAGATCTTTTGGTATGCCTTAATGAGTAGCAATTCAACTCAACATCAAACACATATTTTTGTAAAGTTTATATTTATAAATTGAAAGCAAACATTCGGAATACCGATCACTGTAATTTAAAAAGTTAACATCGCGTAATTTGTGAATAAGTCACTTCGTATTTTTCATAAATGTGTGGCATATATTGTATGCTTTGATTATTTTTGACTTGCATTGATTTTGATAGGGTTTTAGTATGAGAAATGTGCAGTGTATATAAATATCTCAAGAACGAGTGACATTTTGTATTTCTATGTTCTTTTAGTTATGTATTTATTGAATTGAATGAAATCCTTGGATTCAAATATGCACATCATACAGTTAAAATGGTATATCCTTATATAAATATGCAAAACTTATGTGTTGTGTGAGCTTCATAAGTTTCATTAATACGTTTTATTGGCGTGATAATGACTTTGACATTTATGAACAGCAAGCAAACAAACTGCATTTTTATTAGTGTAAAATAACAATTTATTTAGCGAATAAGAGGTTCATTGATGAATTCCAAATATATGATTACCAATAATCTATTATCATGTTTGATTTTTTCTCAGATATGGCTGTGTACATGCATTATTAAACGATATTTACAAAGAACATTAACACCAATTTCATGATATTTTAATACGATATTGCCTTTTAAATACGTAAAAAAATTGATTTAACATGCCTTTGTGTTATTCAATTGCAACAACCTCAAGTAGTCGGCATTGTTTGTTTTGTCAAATACAACACACGTTTATGTTAAACATAATTGTTAGATAATAATTTTAAAAATGCACATTATTATTTTCAGATTTGATATCACTGTAGATTGCAAAAACTATAATTCAGATTTGCCCAGATGGTTTTAATAAAATTCTAATAATTTACAGCTCTATGTTAAACATATAAAGTACTTTCAATATCATTCAAAAATAATGCAAAATATAAAATCTAAGATAAATGATAATTTAAATATTGTGAATTGATTTAGGAATTTTATTATTATAAATAAGGTTTAAGGTGTTCATGAGCTACACTATTATTTTTCTGAAACGGGCAACATTTTATTATTTCAGGTCATAGACATGGGAGATATAACCTTGTAAATAGCAACGTGTGCATAATTAATTACTGCTTTACATTGCAGCATCCAGTACAGAACATCAATTCAACAGAAAATGAATAGAATGTCACTAAATGTTTTGCAATACATTCTCTGTTGTATGGTAATAATGAAAAATGGATACCTGCTTCCGATTGAGCTATTGTCATTGAAACAACTCATGCATGCTCTCAAATCGAGCACGTCATCTATTAACAATAAAACATGATCAAACCTTGGTTATTTTGAAGCTTACAAGCAATTGAATAATAAACACAGCATAATTCATAGAATATGGTGAATGCATAACTCACTTAGATTGCATTTTAGATTTATATAGCAAAATAATTGTATTAGACTCAGAACGACGATATCGGAAATGAATGGAAAAAATAGATAATGCGGAATCATTTTGATAGAGATATGGCCATCATTTAAGGTTATATTAACATTATCATAGAATGTTAACGTGTGTTTTATTGATGCAATGTGATCAATTTACAAAAATATATATAGTAAATGTCCACATGACTAATAAATTGTTGCTTTTAGAGAAACATAGAATAGCATAATTGTTGTTGCTAATATACTTATACTTAGAGGCAAAGGGTTAAGCAAAATATTGACACTAAACACAATGCAAGAACGTTTGAGACAGTTGGGACCAATTACAACACAAAAAGACTTTACAAAAGGAATGATTTTTTTTTCTCGTGCTCATTCTGAAATATTTAAACTTTAATTTTTAAGCAAAACATAACATGTTACATTTCGCAGAATATTTGCAAAACATATAAAAATAATAAAACACGACATGATAAATGATTTAGGACGCATAACCTGTGCTCATGTGTTAATCAACTTATTCATACTGTTAGTCCAAATATTTACATGTGGCACAATGCAAGAAACGTGTCAGACAGATAGAAGTTTTCAGAAAATATCGGATATATTGACAGTAGACACACAACAGGCGTATGACTTGCTTTTACAGAGAAGGTGCTAAATAGATGATGGCATCCAAAGGTATTTTTTTCTTACAATATTGCTCGTTTTTTTTGTCATTTTTTTTTAATTGTATTTTTAGTATTTTTTTTCATATATAAAGTACATATACATTCATAATATTGCTAGTTTATCTTCTTATCCTATTTACATATGCTGCTTCATGACATTTGCTACTTGAAAACTGATGTGATAAGTGCTCTTGATAAAAATTTTAAATTAAAAAATATATATATTTTTTTTAATTTAAATTTTAAAAAGTTTAAAAGTAAATAAATCATTTTCAGAAATAATGAGTGATTTTGTCGAGCTGTATTAAACAAAAATTCGTTAAGACAGCTCTTTATTGCAAAAAAAATAAACTATGAATAATCAATAATAAACATCGATTAAATTGCTACCCATAAGAAAATAATAGAAGTTGATTGTCAATTTAAAGTGTATTCAAATATTCATTTTTAATAGGTTCGCGGAGTGTTTAAATGGTTGTATCAGTTCCGAATTCTGCTTGGCTTTTGCATACAACATCAACAAATGCTACATATGCCAAGCGGATGATGCTATTAATCATGTAATAGACGGTACCTTACAGACGCAATGGTTTTTCATCGACAGCGGTAAGATAAATATGCAATTTGTTTATTAAAAACTGAATTGGAGAAATAACTTTCTGACTTCATATTTATACTTGTAAGTATAGTTAGTTTAGTGTTTTCGATTTCGATTAAAATGAAAACAAAAATATGTCAGGAATGTAAGGGTAGCGATTCATGTGCTCAAATATATTGCCTTTTTATTACTCTTCTGGTTTGTGTTTTATACTAAAGATTAATTTACTTAAAGTAATATGTCAACTTTACGAAGCTTAGTGTGATATGATGACTGTTGTGATGTTGTTTTTGATGTTTTATTTTAAAAATGTGTATTTTATTATAAGTATGACAGTTTGATGTTCTTCAGATATATGCATGAACAAAACTGGCCTAGAATCATAATATGATTACCGAAAAAAATGTACACCATTTACAGATTATCATTGTGACAAAACCAGCGGACCTGGCCACCATCCAGCCGGCTGTTTCAGACTATGGTGGCTGAACGCCGGCTGTAGCATGCGAGGTACATCAGCACCACATCACGTAGATGAAAATGGTTACTGGAACAGTCATACTGTAACACATGTGCAGTACGATATGTCATTGTACTACCGATATGCTACGAATGGAAACGGTCAATATCATGTCTATTGTTTCGGATAGCACCAAGTTTCTTGCCATTTACATGTTCAAGCCAACTGATGCATTGCAACGATATTAAGTAATCCAAATATATATTTATTTCTACTAAGGACGGGTTATGGAAGGATCAGGCTTCTATATTTGCTTCTCGTGTAATTCACATTTTTGACTGGTGAAACTGCAAGAAAATTCGTTTGAGTTTGAGAAAAAGAGTCTTTTTCAAATTCACTTTGAGACAAGGTGCGTGAGTTATATGTTTGAATCATGTGCTTTTTTTGTCATTGGTATAAACATATAACAAAATCACTTTGAGTTGCTATTTACCTGGTGAACGCACCTTAATATCAATGAACGCATTTGATTTGTTAATAGGTTTATCATGAACAAATTGAATAAGAATAAACGTAATTCTATTGTTGTTTATTAATTTTCATACACTTTGCAAAAAAAACATGTATAACTATTCATACATTTATACCGCTTTCTCAACATAATGGTCAAGTAAAACTTCATAACAGCTATATTGAATAATGATGTTTCGATAATATTCTTATAAAACCAAGCATCATACATACTTAAAAAATGGAATATGATGATTGGGATAATTTCTTGGAGTCAGACAAACAATTAGAATTATATGAAAACATCAATTTTGCTACGATAAAAAGAAAAAGAATAAGAATAAAGAATTTAATGTTGAATAGGAGGTTAACACTTGATAAACCCATTTAGGCCTTAAATCGAATGGACACCACTTAATAATTCACCGATATTTAATCACAATACATTTAAGCTGAATAGGTCAGCAGTGAATGTGTTTTAATTCGTAAAATTCTCAAGAATATGGCTATTGCATTAGCATACAAATACATGCGAATAGGGGAGTTAATCGTGGCAATCGCGTTATTGACTTTACATTTATGTGTAACATTTCGATCTAAACTAAATGTTTTATATCAAAACAATCTGACAATAATATATTTATTTTGTTTTTAATTATTTAGCATAATTTTGCAAGGGAAGTAATTTATGCATGACTAACGTATCATGATAACACTATATTGATCAATCACAAATGATTACACATCACATCCAATAAAATGCCGCAATGGTGCGATTTTACATATAAACATATAAATTATGTCAAATATCTTAGCGCATTCGCTTAAGTATGTATATAGTGTTTGCCAATAGACAAACACATGAGCGTGTTGCAACGATTAATTTAAAAATGATCAAATGTAATTTATCATATGCATGCAAAGATTCTCTCTTTAAGCATTCGATATCAAGTTCCGTCGACGCATACCCAAACATATAGACAGCGCTAAAACAATCGTGCCGTGGTAGGATCACCTTTATCTAAACGGCCTTTAATTCTTATTCGACAGTAATAAATAATTCTAATTTTTAATCATAAACACAGCTGCACATTAATCATATTGTGATGAGATCACTTTTATTTAAATTCCTTGCACTATTGCTTACTAATTAATACATTTTTGATATATTGATATATCACAAATATTCAAGTTTTATAATTAGTTTTTTTTTATTTAAGTACAAAATGCAATCACTATATTACAAACATTGTGATGGCATTTTCGTGCAGTCTATTAAGCATTCGAAACATTATTTCAATAAAAACATGATCAATTTAGACATAGCTTCTCGAATTTATTCATGTTAACATGAAGCTATATATCAAAGCAATTAAAACATAACTGCTAAACCACGTCTTACATATATTTTTCAATAATTATGTTTAACCTACAAAAACATATTACAATTTTGTCAAATATACCCTAATATCGATTCCGAATTGAAAAATTCTGTAAGCGTGTTTCTCACAATGATAACAAACATCTAAGTTTACCCTATGGCACACCTCACTTTTGACATTTTTGTCTAGACTTATCAATAGGTAAAATAAACAGTGCGGCGTGTTACCTAATGTTTGTTCAAATGTGTTGAAAAATAAAAACAAACTAATGTACAAAAAACATACATACCATATTATTAGACTTTGAATAATTGTGTTCTGCATAGTAATCTAGACCAGTGTTTGAATTTTTCATTTGACACCGAACGATTTTTCCTTGCTGACCCGTAATTAGATTGTATGCTTAGACATAACTAGGTGAGCCAAAGCAATAAAAGGGATAACTAAGCGAACCAACGATTGCCCTTTCATAGTACACGGACATGTCATGTTGAGCCTGCGCTACATTTAAGCCGTTCCAATAAGCAACATGACCTACATATGTGTATAAAGGTGCTTTGGTACCTTGCAAAGAGCAACCAGCGTTTAACCACCATATCTGTAGACATTTCATGGGATGAGGTCCCGCCCCGGCTGTCTTGTAACATTGGTTGCCTGGAATGAAAAAAACATAGAGATTTTAGTGTTAAGCACCATATCTACCATTTAGCCACCATATATTTAAACAGCTTATAGGTTGGGGACCCGTGCCAGCTGTCTTGTAACACTGGTCGCCTGCAGTATAAAGAGTACAGTCATTCATACATGTCGGTAGAGATGGGGGTAAGATCCAGGGTAAAATTTAAAAGATGGCGAACACATCATACTCAATGGATATGGACTGAGTTATGATTGATAAAAAATGATTGGTTAATGTAGATTTGCAAATTTGAATTAAACAAGTAAAGTCCATGTTAATTCTGCTTTCTGCAAGACATGTACACAACATAATGAAATAAACATTCATATAAGACAATAGTAATCATTTTACGAATCGGGCAAGCTGGAAACCCTTTCAGCTATTTGATAAAATTCCCTGCCTGTCGATATATTTCGAAACATTTCGAGTTACCCTTACGGAATATATTTTAAGGCATGGTATACTAGTCGGTGAAAGCTAAAGATACCTCACAATGTGTCTATGCCCGTATTCATATGACCGTCGATTTATTATCTTACCTTGCTTGAAATAACCCTTTGATATATGGAACCGCGGTAGCAAGCTTGCATCAATCACGTTATCTACATTGATATTTGTTCGGCATAGGTAACATTTGGTTCCTTTTTGGGCAAAAGCGACGCATGTGTCACAGCTGGTACATTCCTTCACACAATCCGGAAATCTTTGAATAAAAAATGTTTCTAAATATTTTGGCTTCTAAATTCAAGTTAAAATCAATAAAGCAATAGGATTTGCTTTGCAAATTTCTTGTGTTTTCTCGATGTATGTGTAATGTGGGGAAATTATTGATTTTTATTATGTTTCGATTGCTTGTTACGAATACATTACATCATCTCTTAATAGATTTCAAATGGCAAAGCGTGAAAAAAAACTGGTGAAAAATACTAAGGTGCCATTTCAATAAAATATGCTGGGTACCGACGCCAATATCAATCTTATTTTGGCTCAACTTCAAAGAGAGAACGCGTGATTAAATACTCGAGCTTAAACAAAAAACTGCAGTTTCTAAATCTCATTTTTATGTTTGAATCACTTTTGATTGCTAATTTTTGGAAAAGTTGCGAAAATAAATTCTACCTGTTAATGTCATTTTCAAGATAACAGATATGCTGAAGAAGTAAATCTTGTGCTATTTCAAGCGAAGTTTCTGAAGACAATTCTGATACCCTTTGAAATCGTTTCTTAGCTTGGCAGAAATCACGCATTGTGTCGCATCCTTCTATTTTGTTTATACTTGCAAATACCATTATAATTAACGTACATTTTAAAATTGAGCAAGACATGTTTTAGCGTTGAACACTTTTATTTGAATTGTAAGAAATGACTGGTATCAGTAATCCAAGTTTGTTATTTTTCATCTCAACAACACCATTAAAACAGATCGGTTGATTAGCACATTTTCTTGAAGAAATAGAACATCGAATATGCAACTCAAATTTAGCCATAGAGCACAGCTCTGATATTATATAGTCTGAATATGAATAACTAGCGTTATACAATAGTACCTCATTAGATTATGCATTATTATGCTACTACAATAAGAGTAATATATACATATATAAATTTATACTTTACCGCTTTTCTAGTGAAAGAAAAATTGCCAATGCAATGGAGCAAGCAATTTCTTTTCACCATTTTCATCGATGAAATATATTATCACTTTGCATATATTTGACCAAATCAAATTATATTATGGGATCATCTTCAGAAAATGTAATGAATGCCTAACTATTCTGAGGATGCAATATATTCCTTTGTTTTTCTGTTACATTTATCTTCATTCTCAAAGATTTTAATTTTAAAGAGAAGAGTATTCAAGTTATGGCATGAGATTAGTTCGCCTTTTCTTTATTGTAACAGCCTTGCGTATATGAAGGTACAAGCAAAAACGTATTAAAATAAATTTTGACTAAGAAATATTTTATTGATTGAAAAATTCATTTTGCTTGTATAAAGTTAATTTTGTTTTCACTCTATTTTATTGGTATCATTAATAACTAGAAAAAGATGTAAATATGATATTTTGTCTCAATTCTCATGTATGGCATGCATGCAATGTTTTATGATTTATTTTCCAATTCATTCACTATCTCCTTAATAATTGCACAGGTATATAGGATATATACCTCATAGTAAGATTGTTTTCTAAACGGTGCAGAATATTTGTTTTGAATTTGAAGAAAAACCATCCATTAGATAGTTAAAATAACTATTCATTTAAGGTCAGACTACAGGCTTTCGATTCACATATTAATCTTCAACTACATGTAATTAAGTATAACAAAATATATCATCGTAATGGTGTAACATAATCCTTTAATGCCTCATATCAAATATACCAATAGATTGGATAATATTCAAGCTTTGTTTATAGGTTGACTTTCAGATTGATATTGACAGTCACACACGTAAATCGGTTTTGGGCTATGGGATTGTGTCTTCTAAAAGGCTATTACCATCCATAACATGTTGCTATTGTTATACATTATGTATTCTTAATAATGAATAATTATTTTATTGCAGCAATAGAAGAAGGGTAGCCATACTTGATGGGTTTAAATGAGACTCTTTAACCTTGCTAACAATTATTGAAATAATTAAATCGTTGAAAATATTAATCATTATAAACATCATGCAAAGCAAAACCTTGAATACACCATGAATCATCTATTAATATACATTCTCTTTATTCAGCATATTTTACTATTATAAAATGACAACCAGATGGGAGCTATTATACATGATTATTAGTCATTTAAAACTCCAAATGGTAAACTATAAAATTTTAACCACACGTATACGTGTTAATGCTCATAAAATAGACTGTATATACTAACCAAATTGTAAATTCTGCTTACAAAACATCTTACAGAAAATATCTTTTATGTATACAAGTCTAGAAATTTTATAAACGGAACATTCATTGATATCGAGCGTTTGATGATGGAAATAATTCAGTGCTCAAAAATGTAAAATGTGTTTTAAAAAACATTATATCCGTCCCTGCAAATCAAAAATATCGGTAAACTGAATTTGACACCAAGTTTGATTTGCAAAATTAAATCCTTTATTTTAGCTTGAACTTTGATTCCAATTACCTTTTTAGTGGATAGACGATTAAAGAACCTCAAAAATATCTATACAAAATAACCAGCATTTCCATTTACTGTGATTCCATATCAGGTAAAAGATGCATTTGATTTATACAAAAATTATATAAATAACACGCAATACGTTCATAAACAAAATAGCAAAAGCAACCTCGTGGTTTTTGCTTTCGGAGTTGAAATAAAGATCAAAATGCTACATACTAAACTTAATAAATCGATACAGAAAGTCGCAGTCAGCTGGATTCAAAACACATAAATGAAAACTACCAGAATCATTATATGTAACAGTGGGTAAGGCTCAATCCTTCCAACGTTTTTCGAAAGTATACTGACATGTCATACTGTGCATATGGCAATTCTTAAAACGTATGTACTTGACATGGTGCGTAAGTGGCTGTCATGGTACATCCAACATCTAACAACCATATTTTAAGATAGCTGATATGGTGTGAGTTGAGTTAACTGGACTTTTAACATTGGGCTCCTGTAAATGTCTCAAGACGAACAAATTAATGAGTGAAATTCACAGAAATATTGTACATTTTTGTAATAAAAAATGGTGTAATTGGTTCAAATAAAGGTACAGTTACCCCTTAAAACTCATTTTGCTATTATAACGCTAAATGTGTCAATTCATCCATACAAAAACATATAGATATGAAAACATGACAATTGTATTTATTCGGTAGTAATAAACTGATTAATTACTATTCTAGCTAACCATCGGCGAAGAACGAGTTTTAGTCTTTTAATACCTTGTTATATTAACATGCATATTCGCAGATGGAATTATGTATTTTTCCTTGGCATTGGATTACGCTGCTGAAATATGTCACATCGGCGAAGAACGAGTTTTAGTCTTTAAATACCTTGTTACATTAACATGCATATTCGCAGATGGAATTATGTATTTTTCTTGGCATTGGATTACGCTGCTGAAATATGTTAAGATGTCATGGTATATACCGTGATTTTAATATTTGTTAGCTATATAAAATGGCCCAAGTATGTTTCTATCAATAACAGACTGGGCACTTTCGACTGTCCGACATAAAAGCGTAATTATTTTTTGGACGAAAGCGAACGCATTTATTGCACTGAATATAAACATGCAGGAAATAGAGAGGGAATTTTAGTACCCGACTTTGGCAACCAATTGCGATTCACTGTTAGCTAAATATAATTGAAACCACATACGAGAATCACATGTATGTTTATAAGCTTGCTTATCATCCAATAACCGTTTCGTCAACTGGCCATGAAAAGAAATTATATATACATCTTTATTTGAGTTTCTTAAACTCTAACTTGATAAAAAATTAAATTAATTAAAACTTTAAAACAAATCTTAATATAATATATCTATAATATTTAAGTGTATTAATATTGAATAATTCGTATGTAAACACAGATTATTTCTCTTTCTCATCGGTATCAAAGGATGGCACGATCTTTTCATTTTACCTTTGAAATCCAAACGGGTATTAGTTAAGACAAATTTATAATTTTATCATTAAAATGAAGAAAATGTAATTTTACTAATTCATTGGAAATGATTTGGGGTATGTTACTAAGTAAACAGATGTTAAGGAAATAAAAACGTTTACATAGAGTTTATGTGTTAGCTGATAAAAATATTTGTTCAAATCCACCTATTTTATGTAATTTATTTTTACGTTAATTTCTTTTTAACGTAGTTTGTATGCTTACATAGCTTATACATGAGTACAATTTATAGAAGCAAATCACATACATAACATACAGAACGTTTTCAAAAAAAATAAAATGCCAAGATGTAAAGCACTCATCTGCTTTTATACGTTTATTCAATTGAAAACTACATTTATATTGAAAGGTTTACCCAAGTTTCCCAATAGCCAATATTATTTAGGTTGGACAAATAGTGTCATACCGTACAAAGGGGGACCCTTTTAAATAAAAAAAACTTTGCGCGTGCCCCATTATCCACTTTGCGACATCAAGTTACTATAACACCAAAGCAATAGCGTTGATAATTCGTGTCTGTATCCGCTCGAAGTCGATATTGTGCCATATCGTTTTTCACTGTTGACACATCATGCCTATGCCAGAAATGGTCATCAGCTAAAGGGATTGGCATAGATATTCCATCTAACGAACAACCTACATCTAACCACCAACTGATTATACAGCTCATGGGGTGAGGGCCAGGACCACTTGATTTGTAACAATGGTCACCTAAAATATATTGAAATGATATTATATATAAATTTATTCATATAAATATACATGATTATCACTATCAAACACGTATGTATGTTTGTACTTTATATATAGCGGGTATTGCAATAGTATTTACCAGCAAATCGAATTTTATTACTTATGAATAATACTCGAAGTCTCCATACGAAAACTAACATTAACATTGAGTCGTTGGAAGGGACAGTATATGAGATAAAATGTAATTGTTTATAATTCATAACAATCATTGATGATCATTACAAATTATCTTACCTGTCACGAATCGGTGGTTATCAACAACAAGACTTTGTAAGTAATCAACATTATCAGGATTTTGATTGTTTTCATCTGTGATACACAGAAGACATTCCTCCTCAGAACCAGATGAAAACGCCTCACACAAAGGATCTTTGGTGCACAACCAGGCACAACCGAGCAAGCTGTATATAATGAATGTAAACATATACATTGCTTATCAATTTATACACATACATGTAGCAAATACATTTGACAGGTATATATAGCAAATACATGGTGGGTGTTTTGTATGCAACACAGCACATGAGACTAAACAAAGGGCAGACAATTCATAATTTTTTTTTAAAATACATATAAATGTTATAAAACATATAATTGTGTATCACAGGTATGTCAAGTAAATTAATTTGGTAAAAATTTGATTATGTGAATGGTGTTCTGGTATTCCTAAAGTAGCCTAGGGTTGGCTCATGATCTGAACACAATAAATTGCGATTACTTATCCTCTACCTTCTTCTTCAAATCAGATGTTGTGTGCTAATCATTCAGTCAATAAATGTATAGTTAATAATTTATATTAAGTTTAGGCTAAGGCCCTGCAATATGTTTCATAATCAGATTTTTAGATGACATGCCATGAATGTCGGGGCAATGGTTCCATTAAATTAATTCGCCGAATTTATAAAAGTTCCTGCTCTTACAACCAAATAAATATGGTTTCATTAAATTTATTTATTTATTTATTTATTTACTATTTATTTCATTTTATTCATTTACTTACCTTAAGTTGTACTGTGTTGCAACGCAATCTAGGTGAATGATAAACTCATCAAGCTTGTATATTTCGACAAGATCCGTTATTGATAATGCATAGATAAATGTTTTATTGATATCACCAATCGCATATGTTACTGCTATCTGTCTGAGACTTTCGACAAAAAGTATACAATAAAAGTACACGTTCATTTTGTTTCCGTAATTCTTTTTGTTTTTTTTATAGAATTTCCATCTGATAAAAAGTAAACTTTTATGTGTTATGTTTTCAGACATTCGATTTCGAGCATTTGCTAATCTATAATTTTTTCAACCAGATTATTTTGTAAATTCAAAGAATGTGCATAGATTTTTATAAAGAATAAGTTTTGTAGTTTTATTGTTTTCAAATGTGTAGGACATAAACATAATACAAAACGTCATGAATTTTCTTTGAAAAGCAGACACTGGGTATGTCAATGCAAATACACAAATATTTAACATTCATTACATGCAATTAAGACCTAATGAAGGTTGTTCTTATGTCACTATATTCTGATGGCTCCTGGTGATAATGTGCATATAAAAAAGTGGTGGACAAAAACAACAATAGACACTCAAACAATCTTAAATTAAAGCAAACGTATTGATCTTATGACTAATCACTTTTTAAACCTAGAAAAATTGTACTATTGTACTATTGTACAAATGTTATTAAAGAGTTTATATTTGAGGAGTTAATTGAACAATATAATGGGCAAAGAAAACGATTATTGTTTTTTATGTATACTAATATAAAGCATATTATCTATTCCATCTAATGGAGTATTCAGGAAGCACAATTCGATTATTAAGGTAATCAATGTGTTTGGAAAATTATTCGGTCGGTTTTGTACAAACGACAAAGGTGCATTTTTGTGTCATTTTGAAAATTAGAAAAATATCTTTTAATTTGGTGATGTGATCATTAATAACAATGCAATTAAGCAGTCATTATGCAGTAACATGGATCATAAAATATTTATCATAAATATTATCTGTTTTCATTTAGGTTTTATTGGATCTGGGACCAATTTTTGTTTGCTTACTTATGAAAATAAATGAGAAATATATTTGTTGTGTAACGTTATCTTTGGTGGTGTCCCATTAAAACTCACATGATGACTTAATGACTTTTCTTTTTTATTCTTTATTTGTTTTTTTTTTTCGGTGTTTTTTATTACAAGTTGACAATATAGTTTGATCGGACACGATCAGCTTTATTCAAATGCGCTTTCGATTCAAAATCTAATCATTAATATAGTATAGTATGTCGAATGATCTGATATACCAAAGCATTGTTTTGAATATGGCTCACGATCCTCAATAACATATTTGAAGTACAATCGGAAGTTCTCTTGTACAAGATCCATCCACAGGGCTGCTGTTTCAATATTGGCTCCATTTTTCGGTTTAGTCATCATAATAAGATATAATACCGAATGAACTATCCGATATGCCAAAGCATTTTTCCGAATATATGTCACGGCCCTCAATAGCATCAAAAGTCTTCTTGCACGAAATCCACAGGGTGGCTATTCCAATATGGTGTTGGCTCAAGTGGGGCGTAGCTGCCTTCTAATGTACATCCAGCTTCTAACCACCATATCCTTAGACAGCTTGTGGGGTGAGGCCCTGGACCACTTGTTTTGTAACATACATCTCCTGTAATTTGGTATCAAAACGGTAACAGTCTTAATCAAGAAATCTCAAGAAATCTTTCATCAGTGAACTGACGCGTAGATGTGCATAGTTTTTTAGGAGAGATCACTAAAGTCAACAATTATGTAAATAAATTTTATAGTCGATGCATTGACGATGCACTCAAATACATTAGCTTTTTTTTAAAATCGAGAATCTATTATATGTAAATAGCAATTTGTTAAGCTTTCTGTTTTAAAGTATAAGACTCAGAAGTATAAAGTATTCAGAAGCCATTGTGTCAATGTATCCGATATATAATACATAATTTTTTTAGTAAAACAAAAGATACCATTTACCATACATGTATTTCAGGGCAATTCATAACAATAGATAACTGCAAAATAAACAACGAATCACCTTGCTCTAAATAATCCTTGAAAATGTAAAAGTGTTCCACAAGACTGGAATCAATTACGTATCTGACGTGTTCATCCGTGCAACATTTGTAACATGTAATTCCTATTTGTGCAAAGGCAACACATGTATCGCATTGCATGCACTCGTCTAAACATTGATGAATAGTACAAAAAATATACAATATCCAATTAAATCCGCTTGAATAGCCTTAGGCAATATCAATATTGTTTAACTTGTCCCTTTGAATAGTGATTTACTCAAGTCGATCGGTCTCTTGACAAAAACTATTTTATGTAATCATTTCTCTCGCATTACTCATTACGTCATCGCATTGAATTATTAGGATTTTATGAAGGGTTGAGCAAACGTTTTTGTTATTTTGCCTAATTTTGATATTTATGTTCGTGCTATTCATTTAAATTATTATCAAATTCGAGATACAAACCAGTTTATACTCTCATCAATGAAGCAAATAATTCAATTGCAGTTTTATAACTTGTATTACCCGTTTTCAGAATCCTTTGGGGATAAAATCCTAGCGTTAACCATACATTGTATTAATTGATTCTATTATAATAAAATAGTTTTACAGCTGTGTTAGCATTAGTTTTATTTTCACAATGATGCAAATCATGTAACCAATAATAGAAAACTATTTTAACAAGGGCATAGCAGTTTATTGGACACCACCTACCATTAATTGATTTTTTTATCTTATTAAAACATTTTTAGATCTGGCTTATCAATATGAAGAAACTGTTTCTTCTGTGAATAGTGAAGAGTGAGAAAACTGTGAAAAGGTTGTCAAAATATTGATATTCATCTATATTTTCTACAGGCGTATTATAACGTTCATTGTTGTTTATCTGTACTTTGAGGACCATAGCAATTTATGTAAATAACCATGTTTCTAAATTATGTTAATCTATATGCTAGAATGGTATTATTCATTTCTAGAATAGAATATTTATGTGTGTGTCTTTTAACATTTATTATGATTTCGAAAAAAGATAATAATGTTCACTAGATGCATGATTCGCCCTTAAAACTAATTTTGAATATAAATAGCTAAATAAGTCAATGTATCTATACGGAAACAGATGTGTTAATGTGGCTTTACTATTGATGTAACATATAAATTGATTTAAAATTTGTATTTTCTAGCTACAAATATAAGTTGATTTATAATTAATTTCAGTTTATCAAATCACCTTCTCATTAATCGTGCCATGATGAAACATTATGATTGTTCTATTTACAAATTTAGGTTGCGCTGTATAGCGCTTGTAAAATACGTGAAAATAATATACTTTGATATAAGTAGTCATCCCAAGTATAAAATAGCCGAAGTAAGCGACAAATAAGGGCAAACTGGAAACGTTGGTCTTTTCTACGTAAATAACATTTTCCCCTTTTGTGATAAAGCAACGCAAGTATCGATTAAATGCATACCTTAACATGGTTACGAAACACTTTATAGCAAGGGCATTTAAGTTGTCTGACTTCGGCGACAAATTGTAATCAAATGTTTAACATGTACACGTCTTCTGCAAATAAAGTGAATATGGAGTCAATTGTATAAATACAATAACACGGATTTATCGTTTTATAATCAATCAATACAGATTTATGAACAAAAAATTAAATTCAAATCAGCTGTGATTGTAATGAAAATTATTAGGAAAATAATTCAATTGCAGTTTTATAACTTGTATTACCCGTTTTCAGAATCCTTTGGGGATAAAATCCTAGCGTTAACCATACATTGTATTAATTGATTCTATTATAATAAAATAGTTTTACAGCTGTGTTAGCATTAGTTTTATTTTCACAATGATACAAATCATGTAACCAATAATAGAAAACTATTTTAACAAGGGCATAGCAGTTTATTGGACACCACCTACCATTAATTGATTTTTTTATCTTATTAAAACATTTTTAGATCTGGCTTATCAATATGAAGAAACTGTTTCTTCTGTGAATAGTGAAGAGTGAGAAAACTGTGAAAAGGTTGTCAAAATATTGATATTCATCTATATTTTCTACAGGCGTATTATAACGTTCATTGTTGTTTATCTGTACTTTGAGGACCATAGCAATTTATGTAAATAACCATGTTTCTAAATTATGTTAATCTATATGCTAGAATGGTATTAAATGTTCTGGAATGTCTTCTAGATTAAAATGGAACTTTCTAGAATATTATCGAACCATTTAGTTCATAGGTCTCGAATAATTGGAACGTTATAGAATGATCTTTTCGTTCCATAACTTTATGGAATTTTCAGGAATGCATGTAAAATGGTATAAATAAGAGTCGAGATTCAGTGTTCGTGAGATTTGGATTGGTGATAGCAAGAAGTAAAGATATTGGAAATAGTAAAGCAGGTTGAATATAGCGGTGTTTTATTTAGACTAAAAAAAATATAGTACCACGAGGGAAGATCCACAATACAGGGGGGAATATTAGACAGTACTTCTCATCTGTTTCTTGACAAAGGTTATAAGGAAACAGACCATAGCATATATCGTCTTAAATATATACATTATCAGTATAAGGAAGGTAATAAGACAAAACACCCCTAATACCTTTACTAATGTAACATGCGGCAAAAACAACCAACGTAAACCCATATTTTATGTATCATTTCCATAATATGTAGACTGTTGTTGTAAATCAAAGTAAAAATGAATATTTTACATGATTATACCATAATTGTATGACAATGCATTAATATCTTACTGTAATTGTTCAGAAATTTAGAAAAGCGCCTTTGAAATAAAGTATTCAGTTTTTATACGTTGATACCGCATCTACCATTGGTCTAAGGTGATTGCAAGCAGCTTATTCATTTCTAGAATAGAATATTTATGTGTGTGTCTTTTAACATTTATTATGATTTCGAAAAAAGATAATAATGTTCACTAGATGCATGATTCGCCCTTAAAACTAATTTTGAATATAAATAGCTAAATAAGTCAATGTATCTATACGGAAACAGATGTGTTAATGTGGCTTTACTATTGATGTAACATATAAATTGATTTAAAATTTGTATTTTCTAGCTACAAATATAAGTTGATTTATAATTAATTTCAGTTTATCAAATCACCTCCTCATTAATCGTGCCATGATGAAACATTATGATTGTTCTATTTACAAATTTAGGTTGCGCTGTATAGCGCTTGTAAAATACGTGAAAATAATATACTTTGATATAAGTAGTCATCCCAAGTATAAAATAGCCGAAGTAAGCGACAAATAAGGGCAAACTGGAAACGTTGGTCTTTTCTACGTAAATAACATTTTCCCCTTTTGTGATAAAGCAACGCAAGTATCGATTAAATGCATACCTTAACATGGTTACGAAACACTTTATAGCAAGGGCATTTAAGTTGTCTGACTTCGGCGACAAATTGTAACTTGAAATATATATATCAAATAAGAGATACATATATGTGGTTTAAATGTAACGCATTTGCACAATAACCGTCTCATCAGTGAGTATTTGCATCTGACATAAATTTGGTGTTGCGATACAAGCTTATCTCTCATTCTCTTATCTCTTAATTATCGAGATTAAATACACATTCAACCAAACTATACGTTTTATTTCAGTTGCCATGTCAGAGAAAAAGAATTGTCATTCATCTGCTATTGAGTATACTGACTTTGATTATATCTTAGGCACAAACAAGTGATTATCCTACGGAAGAATTTAAACTTAGATATTCAATAAAACACAAATGAATATATTATAAAAACATCAATATAAAAATAAACATGCTTTATAAATGCATTGCAAAAATACATCAAAAAGTTGTTTGTTATTGCATTACAGACAAAAAAATCGATATAAGTATGAGCGGCACAGAATTTTTATGAACATTTTCTTAAGTATGTTAATTGATTTTAGCGATTTCATTTGCGAAATTGAGCAATTAAAAGTAGATATATAGTTCAAATGTCATATTTTTTGTTCCTATGTGGCAGAAAATTCAATCACGCAGTTTCAATCACGCATTATAATTTGGGAAATGGAGTTATACAATATATCTATATAATCGTTACATTTCTTAAGAATCTTCATACATTACACATATATAGTGATTGCATAGTGATGCCGTCATGCTTAGTATATGTCAAATGATCATTGTATAATAATGTTTTATGCATTCCATTATGATTATTTCTTCTTAAGATAACAGACTCACATCATTTCCCTTCCATCAACCAATCGTAACAAATAACGGATTATCTAAAAATAACCCAATTAAAAATCATTTTCTTTGAAACATATATCCCAATAAACATTTGTGTAAGGATTCAAAGTTTGATTGAACGCTCACATTTTATACCCTATTTCATTTATCAGAAATATTATTATAAAATTATTTGGTCAAAAGAAGCTGTATGAACCAGTTTATATTTATCAATTTATCTAATATATCTAATTGATTATCTAATTAAGTTTCACTTAATTGATGTTATAAAACTGCAGCAGGTAATTGTTACATCAGTTAAAGACTCACCTAGTAGACTAGATAGATGCCTATTTTGTTATCTCCATTTTTACAACACTATATATCTTAAAATGATACACCTAGAAAAGCTAAAAAATGTATAAGTATATATATATAATTGTAAAATATATTTCAAGATTAATAGTTTGAGCTTTTTTACAATAATATTTTTTCGGCTATTGTCTCCGTCCCAGACATCATAAAACTAAGCTCGTGCTTGGAAAAATGCCTAACACAATATTGCGTTTTGCCGAAAGGCCGATTTTTTTGTCGAAAATACAAAATTCATACATTTTATATAATTAACTGCCATGTATATGAAATGATGCAAAATAGTGCATTTTAGTTTGCCCACAAAAAAACAGCCAAATTGAATGAAATAAACTACAAGAAAAGACACGTTTAATGAATTAAGAATATTTAAGTAGCGTATATAACTCACAAATTTAACTTTAACCACTCATACACCACTAATGATACGTTGACAGGGGTGTGATGGTGGGTTTTAAGAAAATAATTGAACTTAACTGTTCAGTGTCTTGTCACCAAATGAGAAAGAACACACGTGGTGTAGCGTTTTTATTTACCTACATGCTAAGTATTGATTATGCATATTGACGTAGAACCCGTTGCTAAGTATACACGCTACAAATCATAACAAAACTTATTTCACTACGCGCTTGTAAACGTGAATATTAACGACAAGAAAATATAAAATGTCCTTTACATGTAACAAAGTAGGACTTCCCAATGCCCATAAATACAATTATGTTTGTTACATAATTGCTTTTTTTTGGCATTTGTTACAAAATACAATTAGTATCTGATAAATTTTGTGATTCAAAAAATGCATTTTATGCCAAATCCGCAAAAGCATTACGATTACAAAAATGCACTTTTCAGAATTATTGTTGATGTTATTTATCCTTCCAGAGGATGCCTTTCATCAGAATAAATGTAAAACTCTTCTAAATTACGTCTTAAATAATCTATTAAATGATATATTCAATCTCCTCAAATATATTGGAACCCTTTTAAACTATATAGAAGTGAAAATTGTTGTACGGATATTACCTATAATTATTTCAGATATCCAAGTCACCTTTAGTTTATCGATGACTTATACTGTACAATGTGTGCAAGGGACTATTGACTTTTTGTTCTTTTTTAGGCAATGTTAATGGAAAAACATTAATTAATCATTTTATATATATCATTCAATATGGTAAAACATCTAGATATATCTTTGAATTGTAATTTTGGACCTAGTGGTTGCTTATTGTCTTTTAAAACCCGAAAAACAATTGACGGTTAGTAATTAAGAAACTGGTCCAAATCAATAAAGGGAATAAAAGCGACCTCAAACTCACCCCTTCGTAGAACAATGCCATATCATTTTGCACTTGTGTCACATCTATGTTGTTCCAGTTGACTAAAATCAGTCATCTTGTAGTAAACTTATCGTTGAACTGCGGTATTTATATAGTTAAACTGAGGGATTTACTCATTTATGATAGACACATCCAAATACAAAAAATGCATGGACAAGACTAGATAAATTAAATAAGGACATACAAGATTATGTGCCCTTTTAACCTGCCGGACTTGTTTTGAATATTTAAACTGAAGCAAAATATAGATGATAAAACAACTTTTAAAATATGCTTATAAGAATAAATTCAAATCTAATTCACACCGGCAATACATGCTGAGCAATTAAAATGTCAGAAAACTAGTTCTTCAATGTAGTTTTCAATGAATGAAATATATATTTATCTAACCGCTGTCGATGAAAAACCATTGCATTGCATTGATAGCATCGGTTGTTGTTATACGCAAAAGCCACGCATGTTTCGTGAATCGTACAACCATTTATACACTCCATGAAGCTATTAACAAATTCAAGTTTAAGCACTTGAAAGGGCTTATCAACATTCAATTTACTTTTTGTTTGAAATATAAACTTTGTTCGTCATATATTATTTTAAGCATACTTGATTAGCAATTGGAAAAGGTCTGCCTTAGCGCATCACATGTACGATAATATGTTTGTCTGAAACATCTTAACAAAATCACTCATTATTTATGAACAACATAATCATATTTTGTCAAGAGAATAACATAATCATATTTTGTCAAGAGAATAATGATATTCATGGAGCACCATATGTAAAAAGAAGAAAAAGATCAACGAGTTATATTATAAGACAAATTACCTTTGAATGTTATCATCTACCTGGCACTTTCTCTGTAAAAGCAAGTCATACGCCTGTTCAGTTTCTACTGGTGATGTATCCGTTAATTTTTGAAAACTTCTATCTGTTTGACAAGCATCTTGTATAGTGCAACATGGAAATGTTTGGAATAACATGATAAAAAAGCATGACAAATGCCACTTGTCAATTTTTATTCCGTTCGTCATGTCGTTTTGAAAAGTGATTGGTCATCTTTCTATCACAACAGTTCTTTCTTTGTGCTCAATATCAATGTTTGGCCTAACAATGTGCCTTAAAGTATTGATAGATTAGCAGAAACAAATATAATATTTTTTTTAATT
Source organism: Hydroides elegans (assembly GCA_001703475.1). Taxonomy (NCBI): domain Eukaryota; kingdom Metazoa; phylum Annelida; class Polychaeta; order Sabellida; family Serpulidae; genus Hydroides; species Hydroides elegans. The sequence goes on from LQRL01058674.1 coordinate 57,358, forward strand.
TTAGGTCGCTGTTGTTTATCTAAAAACAACAATTTTCGTAATATTTTTTTCACATTCCATAAAACATACATTGAAATTCAATAATAACATTTATCTATCCTTAAAAGATGCTCAGACCTCTATCAACATTATTCTGCATAAACTATTTTCTTTCCATTCAAATTGTCGTTCGAAGTTTATTGAATTATACTGTGTCCGTATTTTTCATGTATCCATTGTAGAAGTGCGAATTTGGTTGGATTATAAACCGCTGTGTTTAAGTCACTTCAGTCAGGGAATAGTGAATTGAGTTTATGCAAAATAATCATAAAATCTGTGTGAAACGGTATTCGAATTTCATTTTTATATTTAAAATATAAAAATATTGTGTACTCTTAGTGAGCAAAGCGTTTATGGTGTTCTTTAAATTAAGCAATGTGTATTATTCAATTCATAATAAGCGATCACTATAACCAAAGCTCGATTCTATTTATGTGTTGATAGATTACGTGCTCGATTTGAGCCCATGCATGAGCTGCTTCAGTCACTATAGCTCAACAGGGAGAGGATATATATTTTTCATGTACAATATGGAATGTATTGCAAATGTTTCACTTAGTGGCAGTCTATTCATCTTCTATTATTGTACGGAACCGATGTGTTGTATTTGATGCTGCAATGCAAAGCGGTTATACATTATGCACACGTTGTTATTCGCAAGGTTGATGATGTTTTGTCTATGACATAGAAATATGACATTGTTTGCATTGCTGAAAAAATGAATTAACGCTCATGAGCACCTTAAGCCTTGTTCATATTGACAACGTTCTAAAAGTAATTCACAATTTATCAATGATTATAGATCGTCATAGATCATTTTATTATTTCAATTTCGATATTGAAAGAGCTGGAAATTTATTGCATTTTATTCATATTATCTGGGTACTCATCTTGATAATAATTTGTGTAATTACACGTTTTACAGCGATTCTAACGCCAATTTTTCTCAAAGCTTATGCAACACAAAAGTTTCTATAAGAATAATCATTCAAACTGTATGTTTGATTATAAAGTACGCATTAATATTATTACCACCTGAAATTATCCCTGAAATCCCTGTAAAATGACATTTTTGCTTTACATATGATAAATATATGATTTTTGATGTAGTGGTTCCTGATATAATTGTAATTTATCAAAACATACCAAATCATCTAGAAAAAAAAATAATCAGATCATCGCACGATAAGACTATAATGACAAAGTATCAAACACATTTAATTTAGGAAACATTTAACTTTTACAAAAAATATATGTTTGATATGGAATCTGAAACTTTATTAAAGCATACCAAAACATCTGAAAGGATATTTGGGCAAAAAAAGCAAATCATATTCAATGAACAATGACATATCATGATGCTACAGATGATAAACAAGGTCTTTTTAGTTTCCAAAGTGTTTCCAGTGAAAATTGCAATTTATCGCGGCACACCATACATTTCAGAGAAGTTAAGTTCTAAGCGTTCAAATTACAATGACTTAACATCCCACGTATAAAATTGTTTAAACCATTATTACTGTTCTTAAGATCTGTTTGATGTGATGTTCCATAGAATGTAAACGGACACATCTTGTTCATTAACAAACACAGCTTGCATGTTCCCAAAATCATCATATTGATGTGGTTTTACAACTTGAGCTTCAATTCACTACGGTATACCAAAACATCTTAACGGATATCCGTACCATCCAAGCATAGCATATTCAAAGTACAATGACATATCATGCTGCACTTCTGACACAGTATGGCGATTCCAGAAATCAGAGTTCATCTGTGGACTATGTGGTGCATCTATTCCTTCCATAGTGCAACCAGCATCCAACCACCATATTCTCAGACAACTTGTAGCATGAGGACCTGGTCCAATGGTCCTGTGGCAATGGTCTCCTATGATACGATCATATAAGATTAGTAAACCATTAGTAACATTTCAATTATTTTGTATTTCGATTTCATTACTCTTTTACATAAAACTAGATAAAATATTCTATAAGAAAACTCGACAAGTACATAAAAAATCACTTATAATATAAAACATGTGTTCGCAACATTAATTAAATAAAAATCCTCAATTCATGGAGAAAACATTATTCACAGAAAAAAACTGTTGGAGCATTTTGAACGTTTCCTGATATGTTTACAATATGGTACAATAAACAATGAAGCAGCAGAGTATGGTGCTTAAGATGGAATCTTACCTTGGGCCAAATATTCAGCCGACAGATAGAACAGGTGAAGTAAGCCATAATCAATCACGTGATCGAAGTTTGTATCCGTTCTACATAGATAGCAATGATTATGTTGATGTGTAAACGCAACACAATTACTGCAGCCGGTACAACTGTACCAACAATCCCTAAAACTGCAAATCAAGAAGTTCGTTAAATTTAAGTGATATCCGGAAATGTGGCCGTTTTGTTTATATGACTCAATATGATGCTGCCGCGGATGAAATTTATTTCAACCTTGGGATGCCAATGAAATCTTAGAGCCTAAAGGGGCGCTTATATTTTATCGTGACTGTTTGAATATGATAATGCATTCTAAGGGCATATTTAAAAGGGAAGCGGCAATCGGTTCTCGTATGGTCTTTAATAGACAAAGCCAAGAATTTACAAAAAGTCTTACAGAGAATATTTAAGAGCCTCCACCGCTTCCTATGTAAACAGGCCCTAATGGGTGTGTCTCAATGGGGTTTAGTCCAATTAGAAGATAGATTATGTTTGATATATCCAGCGACATGTGCTTTTATTAATAATTATACTAAATTGTTTCTCAAGCTGTTCTCAAATATTACCTGTCGATATTTTCCTCAATGTCACATATTCTCTGTAGAGGCAAATTATCAACCTGTTCGGTTTCAGCTGTTGACATTTCGGACACCCTTCGAAAGCGCTCATCTATCCGGCAAAAATCCTGCATTATACTACATGCCAATATTGGGCAAACAATGCCACTTAAATACATTGCCAGATAGACATATTTGATAGTTTTCATTGTTTCTGTTGCGATGTATTTCGTGATACGACACGCAGTAAGGTGAGTTACGAAAATCAGTTCATATAACAATGTGGTAATATTGTCTTAATCTATTTATTTTGCTTAAATGTTAACATCCGGATGAAAAGATACTGTTAAGTCATTTTTTAAACTAATATCAAATCAAATTGAATAATGTATATACACGTGTAAAAATACATAATAATCTTAACAATAAAGAATCCCACAAAATTCGTCAACATTTTTCAAGATGCCGAAAATATTTAACATGAAAATACCATGATAAATACAAAGCTCAGATTGAGTTAAATTAGCTAATGAAATATTATTACACTTTATAATCGTATAGGACATCGCAGGTGGTAATTGACGCGCTCATTTTTGTAATTTCTTTCCATTATTCAGTGAAGTTCTCAATCCCGATTCAGTGAACCCGTACTCATTCATGGTAATGATTTAGAAAATAGATGAGGCAAATAATATGGGACAAATATTGTAAACTATGAACACATGTTGATTTTCGGGATGGGTGCTTGATTATGTGCTGATTAAAATGACGTTCTTATTCTAAGATATTGTTACGACTCAGTCTAATAATGTATGCAATTTATAATAAAAGCGTAGTTTTATTACATATCAACATGTATACAAATGCGTTGCCTTTTATATTCATGTTAACAGCCGAGATGTGCAAATAAAGATTGATTTTTACAAATTAATTTCATCAAGACTTTGCACTCGACTTTGCGTATCATAAAGTAGACTGAAAACTAGTTCGCGCGTTTGGCGAAAACAATATCCTGTGTTTGACACATGTAAGTAACCTATTTTCTCAACCGTTATGAAGAATAATTAACGCTTCACTGATTTGGGAATTAGATGTACATTGAATAATTGATAGAAATCACAAACATTATGCGACTGAACAAACTCTCTCAATGCCTTCTTCGATAAATAGTTCTAGCATTATTGTATAAGCCGACTTTACTCAGTATATTAACTTTGTGTATATTATGTAATCTAAAAAATGTAATATCATTAGTTTCGGCATCTCAAAAAATGTCAATGAATTCCGTAGAGTTTTTTCTAGATAACTAGAAACTAGGTTTCACGTTTATTATCATATTTACGGTTAATAACAAATACATGGAATCGGAATACTTCCCCTATAGTATAAGGAAATTGGCCTAATATTCCCAATATTTGAAAATCTGATTATATGATCATCTGATGTTCAGCTAAAGTTCTGTTTAATAAGCATCTTGTGCGTGCGGTTATTTGATTGGAGCTTTAACATTGAAAGCAACTTATTATACGTTATATATGTAGCCGGATATTACCATTTGATCAATCACGACCATATGACGGTAGTGTTGGGTCATCTGATTTTGCTTCATACCCCATCGGGTAACCTGGCAGTTAACGTTGCTTGTTGCACATTTTTATCCTTTATAGTCTTGAGCGGTTTGCAGTGATCACAAAATAAACCAACAAGCAAAATGAAAACTATCAAATTTGCACATCTTGCAATATATTTAAATTACATTGTATGCCAAACATTGTCATGCGACACAATACATGACGTTTGTCAAATAGATAAGAGTTTTCAAAGGGTGTCGGAAATTTATCAGATGGAACCGATAAGGCACATGACTTGCTTTTGCAGAGGATTTGTGGCATTGAGGATAGGATCAGAAGGTAATATTTAGATATTACTTCCTTTATATTGTTTGCGATATTGACACACATGTGTATGAGTAACCCATTACAAAATGCATGATAATGTAAAGTGGCCACTTATGTAACTTTCCCAGATATAATACTGTTCCTACTTTTGTATGTTTTTGTATGTATGGATTAGAACAATGCAATATTCCTTCTGCTTATCATCAAAAAATTACTTTCCAATGCTCGGTCTTTTTGACCTGGCTCTTATAATAAATAAATTTGCATAATATATGTTTTGAAGCGCTGATATACTGTAAACACAGAGATTGGGCCATGGGTATTCAGTCTTATGCACCCGCCTTTCCGGCAGATTTGATAATACTGAACATATTTTCAAGGCAAAGAAAAAAAGTTTTTACTTGGTTTAGATATGTCCAAACCAAGCAAAATAGTGATTTATTATGAAAGACAGGCGCAGATCAAGCAAAATAACCCGTGGCGCTTATTGTTTAAAACACAGATCCTAACGATTGAACATGACAAAGAGCAAATACAACCCCCCCCCCATAAAAATATTCATATATAACTTAAATACTAGAACTTATGCATGTGATGTTGAATATTTTGATCAAATGTACTTATTTGTATAAATCACTAAAACTGTAACGAACTGTCTTGATTAACAGATTAAATGTGTATTGGTACGAGTGTACCCGCTGCAGTAATTATGTCGCGTTTACACACAATCAAAAAAAATGTTATCTATGTAGAACATATACACACTTTGACCATGTAATTGATGTGGTGCTTCTGCAGCGGTTCTACGTGTCGAGAGAATACTTAAACCAAGGTTAAATACTCTAATATGTTTTTATCTTCTAAAGAATCAAGGAGTTATTTAGATAAGTGTTGTACTAATGTAAATGATAGTTACATTGAATATTCAAACTCTCATTAATTTACATACCGGGTACTTGATATTATTTAATATTATGGTTTAACAGAGGATCATTGCCACAAGACCGGTGGACTAGATCCACATTCCATTACATGTCTTAAAATATTGAAGATTATACAGTCATGATTATAATTGTAAATGTCTTGATTTGTTAAAGGTGATCAATGCTTCAGGACCAGTGGACCAGGTCCGCATCCCACAAGCTGTCTAAGAATATGGTGGTTGCAATGGTGGTTGCAATATGAACGGAATCACCGCAACAAATCATCAAGAACCAGATAGTTATTGGAACATGCTTGATGTTTCCGTAGTGCAGTATGACATGTCATTGTACTTTAGCTGGGCTATGGAGGGAATGTACCCATATCCTCTCGAATGTTTTGGTACGCCGTGGTACATTTGAATATTTTGTAGACACGCTCCCAAGCAGACTCCCTGTTGAACAGATCTACTGTGTCACATAATAGCCATCTTAGCTTTATTTACTTTGAATATACTTTTATTACATAGCCAGGACGCATCACTTGAAGGAATAATAAGTAAGGGATTTGATGTTTAAGTATGGGGATATGATATTATCCAATGTCTGGAAGCAAAAATGAATTTTCATAAAAAAGAATATCAACTTGAATTAAAATTTCTATTGTGCTATTTATAGCTTATGCAATATATATCGAATGCCAAATATAGCTTTAAAATTTCCTCTAGATTAAAAAAACAGTGTTTGAAAAAACACAGTGTAAAGCTATAGTCGCAGAAAATCACAGAATATCAGCCTAGAGAAACGCATCTTTTTTAATAAACTGATGCTTTTGTGAAATAGTACAATAATGACCCCATTTTATGAATATTTCACGGATATCGTTTTATTCAGAATTGGTAATATAATGAGACTCATAAAATAAAATAAAAACTCAGAATATTTAAATGTGAAACTGTCTTTGAATTATTCAATGATAAATTGTATTTCAACGTTTATGTTCACTAGTCACATGCATTGGTGAACAAAGTGGCTAATCCAAGAACTGCATGAGCTGTTCCACGCAAAAGGTGTTCTCAACCAAGTTCCTTGTGGTTTTGAAACTTTGAAAAAATATATATAGTTTAGCTTGTGATTTGACTAATTGAGGAAAACCTATTTGATAAATTATTTGTCGTAATAATACGTGAAAAAAATATTTCAAAATTGATTAAACATGCGTGCATTTGTATGTTTAATTATTAATTGCAATGAATGATATAAAGTTTACTTCTGTTTAAAAGTCTTTTTTTTCCAATTATCTTCCTTTTCTGTTTCAGATTCGCAAGATAAAGAGAAACTGCCAAGCTGGCTTGAAGAAAGTTGACACCTTTTAGCAAAATAATATGATCCAAACTAATTATTTCAATGTTTCTCGTGATTATGATTTGTCTTAAAAATGCTACATGGAGTGTTTCAGAAGAGGTTTGGGAATGGCAATTACAATACTCCGAGAATCGATTATAACCGTTGTGCAATTTTTAATTGACTTGAATTTTACAGATTGTTTACACTATCATTTTAAATTCTAATAATTACCATAAGATCCAAAGTATAATATGATAAACTGTCTTTACTGCAACATGAAAGAACTTTTTTGTTAAACCTGATTTCCCTGTCGAATTATATTTTTCAAACAGGTCATATGAAAGAGATCAAGTAGGTTAACAATAATAAAAGCTGTTAGAACATGTTATGAATAAACCATGCGTTCGATCGGTGTCATTTTTGCATCCCATGTGATCTTTATGTAATGAATAAAATAGACTAAAGCATCAAATGTCAATTGCAGAGATTTCTAAACATCCTGCCTATGTAAATGTATGCCCGTGCATAATGCACGGATAATGATCATTTTCAGTGTATGCTATCGAATTTATACTGTTGCGAGGAAAAGTGAATTAGATTTAGGAAGTCTAAGAGTCATATCATGCTGATGTGTGGTGCATAAAAATATTACGGTTCTATATGTTCAATCAAAGTAAGGCCTAAGTGCCGTGCAAACGTTCAAATATAAATTGTTATCATTGAACAATTCTCGTGATATACGCGTAAACAGTCATTTTCATTCAATAGCAATTTTAATTCATTCGATTGCAGAGGACTATCTCAATTATTCTGTGAATTAATATTTGCTTGGACTCAATTAGAGCAACAAGAACCGGGAGCAATGCATTTGCTTGCAGTGACGTTGTCAGTCATTGTTATAGGCAAAATAACTGCGTGTAACACGCGGGTGGAATTTTGTCAGACAGGAAAACGTTTTCAGAGGGTCTCACAAATGTTAACAGAAGAGCAGGCTTATGATTTGCTTTTGCAACAAATTTGCTACGCCGCGGAAACGATCCACAGGTATTTTCTTTCTTTTTTTAAAATATATTTGGCATTCTAATTGCTTGTTATATGAAGCCGTCAAAGTAGTTGGTAATTAATGCGCGACCAAATATAATCGTGGTTTAATCTAATATATATTTTCCTTTGTTGTCAAATGGATCGCAGTAATTTTGATAAAAATATAAGATACCGTAAATATAACTACATCCTCTATTAACTGAATTAATGTCCCAATACTAGCTTTTGATGTCAATGTCCCAAAAGGACCGCTAATTGAAGATGCCTTAATACGATCGGCTTGTTTTGAAACATTTCAAAGCATCCAGCCTATGCCAAACATATTTCTTTCGAAATTTCTATGTATACATTAATTTAACATAAATTCGTTATTAAGTTGTAATTCATACTTCGAATGATATCTAGATTAAATTTTGTAACAGCCAGATGTCAATGTCGAAAGTATTATATTATATACCAAATCATCTATATATTTCCAGTTTGAAGGATTGTGTTAAAGAGTGCACAAGCTGCGACACATGTGTCGGTTTTGCACAGAAGAAAAACCAGTGCTATCTCTGCCGTACAGACATCAGTGTTGGCCACTTAGTGAATTTTGGTCTCCTTAAGCAGTTCTACATTTCACAGGACTACTTGGAACAAGGTAACAGTTATTGCTTTGATCAAAGTGCTGCCATTGATTCATTTAATGAAACAGATAAACTAAATGAACTTAATAATTTTCGATGAAATAAATAGGTTACTTTGATGAAATCGTTTATATTGTTTTTTTAATATCTATCTTATTGTATAAGATACGGCACAGCACAGCAACTACATAGTTGGTTTTGTTAAGAAATTGAAATAATACTAATTGAATGTGAGGTGATCATTGAAACGAATTCAAAAGATCAGAATCCAATACAATCAACTGTTTTAGAATGAAATATAAAAATCTGATTACATGAAACATTAGCATTAACATTATCATGCTTAAGAAATCGAAATATTACTGATTGAATGTCACTATCACATGTTAGGAAAATAAAATAATGCTAATTTATTGTCAGGTGATCATTGAAGCAATTTCAAAAGGTCAGAATTCCATACAATCAACTGTCTTAGAATGAAGTTATGACATTGTGATAGCATAAAACATTAGCATAAACATTAGCATGCTAAACTTGTTCTGATTATAAAATGCAAACGTGCTACTCCATACCTCTTTTAAGGTGACCAATGCTACAAAACAGGTGGTTCAGGGCCTCATCCATCAAGTTGTCTGAGGATATGGTGGATGGAAGCTGGTTGCACCATGGAAGGTACCTACGCTCCCCACCAACCACGACCAGACGATTATTGGAACAGGCATGCTGTGTCGGTTGTGCAAAATGATATGTCATTGTACTATGGGCGGGCAATGGCGAGAATCGATCCATATCCTCTGCGATGCCTTGGTGCACAGGATTAGATAACTCTTAATAACAATACCAGAGACATCAAACGATCTGTTCCGTAAAATATATGTTTCATGGCTACAGCGGTTGGCTTGAAAACTAAACAGATCTTATAATCATAAATGGAGTTTTGCTTTTATTTCAAACACTTATGTCAGCCGATGCAATTAAAGATTTTCTTATTCTTGTTTATAAAAATTTATATATTCTCAAAATATTGTATTCAAATTGTTAAAACTTCATATTTTACTTGACCTGGTAAAAAAATCGATAGTTAAGTAAAACAAATTAGCTAACAATATATGATCATATATATGAGCCCTTTAATATATCAATTATATTGATATCATTAAGATTAAATAAACATTTCAAATTTACTTGAAAAAAGGATCGTCGGTTTTCATTGAGAATTGAGTTAAACTTATAATCAAAACGGCAAACAAAGTTTTCAGTGTTTTAATTTACTCCAGAAGATAATGATAACTACTGTTATGTATTTAAAGTCCTAGCCATAACAACCAGAACCAGTAGCATGTAATAAAGTAGAAATTTAATGTAGAAGTTCAAACCACTATATAAAGTAGTCTGGGTGAAAGTATTAGGAGAATATTGTCTTGGAGCTCAACTTTTGTTTAAATTTAAGTAAGCTCAATTTAATTCATGGCCCTTTAATAAAGCAATATATAAATATTGTTAAGACTAAATTAACAAATATACTTGAAAAATGATCGTCGGTTTTCAATTGAGAATTAAGTTATAAACTTATAATTAAACGAAAAAAAAAACTTTTCAGTGTTTTCATTTACTCCGGAGTATAATGATAATTACTACATGGTTAAGGTGTATTTTTTAAAGAAATGATAGTGAAAGGCTAGGTTGCAAATATAAAGTGTATTGCACAGTAGAAATGCCTGATCTAATTTTTACATAGATACATAGAAATTTATATTTTTCGGGATGTTTATTAAAACACTTATTTTAAACATTTTGTGCCGTTTTTTGTCTCTTAAATTACTTTTAATTTTTCTAGTTTTGCAAGTTTCATGTAATAAGATTGAAAAACCAAGCAAATTCCCATTTTTAAAAAATAAAAGAGTATTAGAAAACTAAAATTTTGTTTTGAGCAAAGTCACCTTCCAAAACCTTTCCTTTATAAACAGGTGGATTCACGATTATTTGTTACGTCACAAACCAAACGTCAAACGTCATAACGTCATGAACACGAACATAACTATGTAAACAACAGGCGCATTGTTGGAAATAGGAACCATCAGAATTGTGTTTAAAGCTGATTTTAACGAATTAATTGAATGACATATGAAATTTATCATCATGATTTAGCAATTATATATCATGTTTAAATATGTATACAAAATAGCAGGCGAAACCTATAATATGTAAGTTGTAATTAAGATTTTATTTTGAAACTATAAAAATACATGCCTAGCACATGTACACATATTCACCTGCATTTAATACCTTAAGTCAACAAATTCTTGGGCAATCCTTCGATCATCCCCATTTTTTAAAAACAAATAGACCATTACAAAATATCAAAATCAGAAGTTACCCTGTAGTAAAGGGAATCCATTATTCAGATTCAGGATGTGTACATGTTTATTGCACTCAGGGAGTCGAAGTGGATGCACTCAGCCTCCGGCTTCGTGCATCCACTTCGACTCCCATCGTGCAATAAACATCTACACATCCTGAATCTTCATAAAGGATTCCCATACTACTGTTATGTATTTGAAGTTCTTGCCATAACAACCAGGACCAGTAGCATGAAATAATGTAAAAATGGAGTTTAAACCATTATATTAAATAGTCTGGGTGAGAGTGTTAGGAGAATATTGTTGTGGAGCTCAGCTTGTGTTTAAAACTGACACTGCTCTTGCGTAACGCAATGATGAATTATATATCAAAGAACTGTTTCTATAATCATTGATATTGATACAGGAATTGGTTACATGTGATGATGTTTTCAAAATATCTCTTACAATAATGTATCGATATGATACGGCATTGAGATAGATTTGCATAATAAAATTGCAAACTGAACTGGTGAATTGTTGATGTGTAGCCACTCTTTCTAATACTTGACGAGATTTAGAGTTGTCAATTGTTTTTTTTTTCAATATGAATTATTCCCAATAATTTTATAACGTATCATTCCATGTACATGCAAAGCTCTAACGGATGGGGTTAATGGTAACTTATGTTGATGAGTGTTGAAACCTTATTAAAAGCAAGCCATATGGCAATGCAAATTTAAAAGTTTCAATTATTGACTGTTATAATCATTTATGTATATGCAAGTTTAAAGTACATCTAAGAATGTACTACAAAGCGTGATACCTCATACAGATAAGCATTTTAAAACAGCTTCAATAATTTAACTGATACATTTTTAGCTTAGTGTATTTAGAAGGTCACTCAAACCAAATAACGTGTTCATTTTGACATTTTATCTGCTAAAATATGCTTACATGATTTCTGTTATATATTTACGATATATGACTTTTATTTCAGATATCGGGATTGTGTAAAGGTTGTACAGGTTGCGCGACTTGTGTGCCTTTGCATAATACAGAACACATGTTATATGTGCCAATCGCATGTAAATGTTGATTATGAAATCGACGTCGGCCTACTTCCTTTTGCTTACTTTTGTTCTATGTATGGTGCTACTATTTGATCGACGCTATAAAGAAAACGCCTTTCAAGATTGCAATATAATAACTATATCTTCAAATATCCATGAATGTACATCTTAGAGGGTTTGTTACTCAATTTTTCGTTCGTTTATTTTTAAGAATTTGCCGAATCGTCAAAGGCAAATATAGAGCCGTTAAAACTCACTTAAAAACTCACATTATGCGCTGTTTCATTTGGTGCATAATTGATAAAAACGATCGAAAACTTCTTATGTTACAGGTATTTTAACAACCGGCTACTTCTTTTGTTGTCAATTATAAATGCGCAAACAGGTATAGTTCATTATAAGTAACTTTTATACTACGATATGAATATGTTTCCTTAATAATTAAATTAATTGGTTTTAATGTAACTGTAGTTAAAAGTACCCTTTTTCAATTAAAATGTTAAAGGTTTCTTTTAATATTGAATTTAAATAAACAAATAAGAATTGAAAAAATAATGTGTAATCAAAGCTTAAAATTTAAAATTTGAAATAGGAACAGTTAATAAGTATATTATAGATAAATAAATGCTAATGTAAACTGTCGTTAAAAGTGAATTTTTAATAACAATTAAAAAAGCTACTTGTTATATTGAATATAGTCGAATATATAAAACTTGAAATATCAATGTTTTATGGGAGGTTAAGACTAAACCTTGAAGCAAGAACGGGATTTCAATCATGACCCCATCAGGATATAACCTGGGAAGTGGCAACATGTTAATAATTTAGCACCATTTAATATCAACACATTAAACTTGAATAGACCATCGGTGAATGTACAATAAAGTAAATCGTGCTGAATAATATGACTATTATATTATCAGATACCTGCTAGGCTGAGGTCAAACCACCCCGATGAGCGTTTATTGAGCATACATATTTTAAAATGATGTGAATGGGATAACACTCTAGAATTAGTAGGTGTTTATTGAAGATTGGATGTTTTACTTAATAAGTAGATTTGCAAACATTAGAAAAACTATATATCGATGGTTTCGCATTATTTGTTACATATCAATTCAATTATAAAAGACTATAAGCAACTTCCAAATAAAATCCAGATTGATGCGGTTAGAATTACACAATCAAATAGCATTTTACACAATCAAACTGCATGTTAAATACAATGGAAATCAAATTATTTGTTCTTTTTGTAATACATTTGTGTATAATGGCAGATCAAGCATTAGCATGCAGCACAATGCATGATTTCTGTCGGATAAATAAACGTTTTCAGAGAGTTTCGGAAATGTCAACAGTAGAAACTGAACAAGCATATGATTTGCTTTTGCAGAGAATTTGCGACGTTGATGATACCATCAGGAGGTAATATTATAGGTTAATACTATCATCATTTTCTTATATTTACTCTTTCAATATCAACAATAAGGTAGATCTAATTGGTACCGTAACTTTTGTTAATGTTCAATATTTATGCACATATTTTTGCAATGAAGTCAATTAATATTTTGTCAACGCATCCCTTTGTTATGATATAATCACGCTGAGCAATCATGCATGATTACATATTTTGTCCAAGAAAATACCGTAATGGTAGCGTATTATTCAATATTTTCCGTTTATCTGATTGCGTGAAAGAGTGCACCCGCTGCAGTAATTGCATGGCGTTTGCACAGAAGCGAAACCAGTGCTATATGTGCCGAACGGATACCAGTTTTGATTTTGTGATTGATTATAGATTCTTGGAATGGTTGTATGTGTCGAAGGACTATTTTGACCACGGTATATCAAGTTGCATACTTAAATAACGTAATTTATTGCGTAATTGCATTAATTAAGCATTTTTAATTAAATCAAAAGGTGACCAAATTTGGTTTGAGTTTTGTTTGATCTTAAAATTGATTTTACAGATAAATATTTTATATAAACTATCAAAATATCTAAAGGTCCAAGTTTACTCTACTGGCAGTTGTTGCATAATTCACCACGTTACATAACTATCGTCAAACAGGATAACTATAATATCAATAGTACTATTCGAATATATCGCTATAGGTGACTAGTGTTTCAAGACAGCCGGCACGGGACCACATCCTATAAGCTGTTTAAAGATATGGTGGCAAAATGCTGGTTGCACTATGCAAGGAACAAGAGCACCATA
>LQRL01058681.1:654-12597 GCA_001703475.1 Hydroides elegans
CTACTTCGACAGGGTAGCACCACACAGACCATCCTTTCTCCCTGCAGCTATCACATAGGTCACTGTATTTCAGTTTCTTTCTTTCAAACGCCTCATCGATCCTTGATTCCCATGGAACTGTTAATTCCACTATGATCAGCAACTTCTCTGAATAACATCAACTTGTACGGGTACAGTTTTGCTAATCAACTTGATAAAATCGGTGCATATGCAAAACTATTCCCGTATTCTTTTTGAAGCACTCTGTCCCCGGGGACAGATATAAGGCTGATAAGGTTACAGTCACCAACCCAAAAGAGCAATGTCCCTGAACTTGGTGACATGTTACCAGGTTCGGTGACAATGTTCTTTTATGTTGGTGACTGTAGTCGTATCTGTCCCCGGATTCAGAGACTTCTAAAAGAATACGGGGTATAACTAAATGACGAGTGACTTAACGCCAACTTCGATATTTAGGTTTAAATTGCTGTGAGTAAAAAAAAGACGTCACATTGGCATGACGTATATTCAATTCCGATATCATGCACGGAAAGAAGATAAATATCGATTTGCTTTCATTTGAAAAGAGCCTCACGTGTATCTCAATAAGTTGTTAATGCAACGACTATTTTGACATCACCGTGAAGTAACAAATAATGTAGGGTGAAGCGGATGATTTTGCAAAGCTTTTCAATGTAATCCAGATTCAAACCGCGAAAGATCTGTTATTTAGCCTTGTGTATAATTGCAATCTACTTTAATTAAACGAATAGTCAGTCTCTGGACTGATTCTATTAATAAAATCCTTCCTCAAGGTGCGGGTCCCAGGCTGTGGCAGCATACTATTAAGTATAGATAACCTAGTGCAAAATAGGCATGTTCCTGAACCGTTTAATGACATACATTTATGTTTCGTTACAAGAAACCACATCAAAAACTCTGCTTAATTTTAGAATTTAAATATCTATTTCATGTTTGTCACTAAGAACCTTAACAGGGATCGTCTTTTGTTTATACAAAATAGGTTTCCTAAAATAAGGGAGTTCGACATTTCCTGAAAATTATATATTCGCGGATATTTTCACACAAAAAAGAGAAACGTTGAAAATCGCCCTTGTATACGCATGCTTAGAGTTAATGTGCAAATTCAATATCAAAGTATGTATTAAAGTATACTAATGTTCATTTAATTGTGTGGTTTATAAGTGTCAATTGTCTGTAACCTTTCCAAAAATAATAAATTTCCAATTTTCAGAGGGTTTTTTCTTATATGTTATAACAACGGTTCTCCCCCTTTTATTTGAAGACATCCGCGAATACATAATTTTCGGGAATTATCGAACTCCCTTATAGTTTTACCGAAAATCAATGTTGATTGTTGCAAAAATGTTATGGTCCATCTATATGTTTAAAGGCAATTTATGCTTCATAACGCTGCAGTAAACAAGTTGAGGGAGACAGTGAGCTAGATTTGTTGATTTAAAGAAATTCTTATTACAAACATAAATATTTGCGGTTTTCTAGTCATAAAGATTTTATTTGCAGTTTTATGCTATTTTTCGAAGCTATATTTGAGAGTTGGTGCTATTTCTAACGAAGCTCTCTGTAGAATTCCGGTTTGGTGTGGTATGTCTCTTGTGCTTTTTTAGGTCTAAAATTTGCAACCACTTTTAATATGTTACCAAACATTCTAACTTACATAAGACTGGTTTGGTGCAGTTACCTGTTTGCTTATATACGTTTCTGATGAAGTTATAATGGTCAATGCATAATCTGGCTTTAGTTTCTTCAGACATACTTGAATCGTTCTTATCTTGTTCTTTTTCTATCTTCATACAGTCAACACTTTGTTTTATTTTTTTACTTGTATCTAGTGATACAAGGTGAAACTTGCCTTTGGTACTAATTCTTTTGCGGTATGTGTTTATTTTTCGGGTCTCCCAAAAATTGCTAAATGTATTGCACAGATCGCTCGTGCTTTTACTTCAATACTACGATGCAATTTTTGTTTCGATAGCTAAATACGATTCGACTTGATACCACGCATTGTCGTTTGGAATAATCATTCTTCTTACTTTGACGTGAGACTTCCGTCTCGATACCAATGTTGGTCGAAACAGTTTTGTTGTCGCTTATGATATCTAATATAATGGTTACAAACGTTTTAGTAACAAACTGGGACTGACAGAAAGACAGACAGATAGAAGATTACAAGCACAATTTTAACTCAAAATCTTTGACAAAAAACCAATTCAGGTGTTTAGGTGTCTGTGTTTACGAGATATTTGACAAAAATAGTCAATATTAGTTTGGTTGTTATTTTTAACAAACCTTTAGGCATTTACACCAATAACAAAATCATGCAATGAAATCCATTCGAATTAGTAAAATATTGAGTATCTATCCTTTTGACTTTGTAATGTGTGATGTTATGTGTAATTTCATAAAATGATATCAACTTCTTGTTAATTAAAATGCAATGCAATCATCAGCTTAGCTTGATTCCAATGTAACTATACATAATTCTACTTTTGTCGATGCGGACAAACATTTAATGTAACAAAATTGCTCTGCTCCATTCATAATAGAGAGTTAGTTCAATAGAGTACGGATTTCTTTATAACATACATGGCATGAATTGTTTAAAAGCAACAAATAGACAATTCCAACATTTTTTTTCTGTTCAGAAAACAATATGAGATATGAAGCAAAACAAAACTATGCACTTATTTATTTGTTAAGTATTCGAAATTGTATGCTTATATGTTTAAATATGATAAATGCATTTTATTTCTTAAAGAATGATATATTGTAGTTCTCGACTTATTTCGAAATCACAAACGTATTTATTTAAATATGTACACCAAACATCATTGAATACTCCTGCACTCCACAACCACATTCCGATGCAAGGACCGTCACCTGTAGGTTCGCTAGGGCCCCAATTGACATACGAGGAAAAGCTACAGCTTCCTGACATCCATTGCCAGCTATTATCTTGGTTTTCTCTACTGCCTCCGAGCCAAATAGATTCCAAACCTATAATTTAGAAATTTGTGGGAATCAATCGTTTCATTTCAATTTATTTGCCGGGTTATGATTTTCTAACGAATTCGATAATATCGTTTGTAATTCAAACTTGATAATGAAGTAAACATTTGAATAAAAAATTCTCATGCCTTGCTGTTGCATGATGCCCTCAAGCAAGTCGTTGATTTCCTGATTGCATACTGCCACTAGACTTCCACCAAGATCTGCACATACATCCTCAGCTTCATAATATGTTGTAAAATCATGGTACAATTGGTAACAGTGGTTATTCAGTGGTGCGTCACAATCTGAAAAAAAGTTTACCTCTTATGTATTCATAATTATATTTAATTTTGTGAAAAATAACAATAATCCTGAATGTTCAAACTACACTGTTGTTTTTCATATATGTGATGCCAATGGTAGGCAACAAACTATAACACATACATCCGATAAAAAAGATAAAAAGATAAAGCAAGATATTTCAGTTAATAATTTTCACTATTTTAGCTAACCTCTTTCCTATAACCAAGATATGTTTAATGGCTGTGTGAATGTACATGCATATCTGTCATTTTCATTAGAATTTTAGGGTTAACGCTTACGCATTAGGCATTTATGCACTGTTCATATCACGTTTGAAAGTGAGTGCTTAGGGGTGTGTGGTTTTGCCTCTATGGCTCTATCGGTTATCGTCAATGCGATTGTCATGATATGTTAGAAAGGTGTTCGACTTTATATTGGTAAGCCATCCTTCGCCATTTCACGTTAGAACAGTTTTAAATAAATCTTTAGAAAAAAAACACACATATTAAACCTTTTTTAACGTGTATGTGGTTAATAAATTTGTCATTTTGTCTTACAACTCAAATATTGTACCGTTTTGTACAGCCTTCAACTATACAAACGTATCGCATTATAAATAAATAAATCTAGTAATCATTAATACAACTTTAGGTAATACAGTAACGATTAGAAACACAAAGCACAGAACAATGCTAACATAATTCAACAAATCATGAAATAAAACAAAAACATACTTTGATGTTCATATGTCTCAAGTTCGCTAATTACCAACCACAAATCGTCAATAAGCGTTGGTTCATCACTAGGCATGCTCGATAAAGTACATATTGCAGGAGGTGTACCTGTACGTATTCCGACACATGTTGTGTTTTGAAGACATTTTGACATATAATATTGCCAAGTAGCATCTTCATGATCATCTTGACATTCCCACAAACTCAAATATTCATGTAATACATATGACTGTATTTCGATCGCTTTTGTCATTGTTCTTCGATTATCACATTCAACGGTGCTACAATATTTATTGCAAAACACTATTACATAGAATATAATCCGCAAATAATAGACCATCGTTCTGGTTTAACATTTAGTATTTTTTTATCTTGTTTAGCTTAATTGATTTGTATGGTTATGTCTGCTAATTATTCTTGCTACAGATGAAGATCCGCAAATTATTTTGATTCAAAATATATACCTCGAATTTATTTCGGAAGATTGATGAACTGAAAATTGTCTACACAACATTCAAATAACTACATACTGGTCATTTATAATAATAGGCCAGGAAAAGGTATGTGTACTATCAATGTGCCCAATTATTAAAATCTGAGCAGATCACAATACGTGATTTGCATAATGCATGCGTCCTCCTGAGCTACACGGTTGCTCATTAGTGTCATGGTTAGCACTGCCATATATTGCGTACACTTAAGGATCAGTGACCTGTGTATGATCCATTTTAAGCTCTACATGCGTTTGGACAAAAGCTTTTATAACAGATAGTCTAATGTAATATTTATATGCTACATTTATTGTAATGTAAGGGTACGTACGATTATTGCACGTACGATTACTGAACTTCTTTTGTATGGTATTTGTACATCATACCGGGAAAAGAAGGTTATTGTAACAGTTATATAATCGTCGAACTACATCATATTTTAAAACAAAAACCCCTTGTAGTTACATATTCATGCATTTTAATAGACTTAAAGATTTTTAAAACAAATTATCATATACTTTATCCCGAAAAAAAAACGATTTTATGGTATAATATGCATATACTATATTCAATTGAAATTGTAGCTATATATCAATCAACTTGTAATTTAGCAAATTGCAATGAAACAGTGTATTAGTTATTTTGCTTAAAATATACGAGTTTCTAAGAGTGATAACATTTAAGACGTTAATTGATCTTTCAAACATGCACCTCCTTTGCCATGTAAAAATGTTTATATTTTTATTCATGCATGGGCCGTTTATGCGAAAAAAAAAATCGGATTAACTAAATTTGACTGTTTAACTAAATTTGTATAATAAAAAATGAAATCTGTAATATCATAGACATATGAACTATTTATCAAGTAACTTTACTCGCTTGATTAGTTAACGTTGAATAATGCACCTTTAAGATAAGATTTATTCCGCAGCTGCATACGGTTTCAGGTGACGATTTGTTTGTATCTACTTATAATTTGTAATATTCATTCCACAAAATATAACAAAAAATTTGTGACTGGTGCAAAATCGCCAACATAAATTCATAGCTCTTTATATATGTAAAGCTAAGAAAATATTATTATTATAGAAAAAAAAATCACATAACCATTACCATTTGAATATGAAATGCAGTGGACCCGTTCAAAGTGCATTCAATTGTTTAAACACCCTTACATTCTTGACATATTCAGATATTTAATAATAATGATAATATATGATAAATATAATGATTTTATTGATTGCAACGTATATGTTGAAATGATTATCATAACATGCATAGTAAAACCATGACAAATAGAGAGAACAATTATTTAATACGTCGATTAATTTTAATTGATATTTGGATCATGATTTGAATCACGTATGTATCCATTATCTATATACTTCCTGGTTGAATGGATTCTACTTGAGCTATAGTTTATTTGAGGAAATTTTTGCTTGAGTAATCGTAGGCATGGTTAGAATATGAATAGCAAATAAATTCTATGATCACTGGCATTGTTCTATTTTATATGTAATAATATTGTTGAAATCACCTTTATTTTGAGCATCTGATTAAATTCAAAACTTGCCTATTATTTATTTATTCAAGCAGTGATTGTTACTGTTATGCTAAACAAGAAATTCTTTGTGTGACATAATAATGATATATCGTGTAAGCATATGGTGAGATCGGTATATAACAATGATTCATATATAATTAATGCTAACAATGTCAAATTAAGTGTTATGGGATTCTAATAAATACATTTAGATATGAGTTTTCATACTTAATTATAAATCTATCTCTCCGTATTTAAATTAAAAAGATAATTCTTGCGTGAATATAATGAAACATGGTTCTGAATTAGTGGACTGACAAAAATAGAACAATCTGAAATAACCTAACAAAATACACTCCATCATTGTGTCATACAATATAGATTCGTTTGAATAGCAAATAGATAATAAATAATGTGAGACATAAAATTATGATTAAAAAGTGTTATGTAAACACATCTTCGAAAGTTGATTTCTCAATTGTTCTAATGGTATTGAACCTATTTGATAATGATTAATTTTTAAACAAGTTTAAAATAGTTTAAAGTTCAAGTGCACATTATTGTGCTTTATACGCCCTCTATTATCCAGATAACAAAGTGACTGATAAAACGGCCCTGTATAGTTGGAATCTACAGGTAGTTCAATTCTCAACTTATTTATTTGATCGGTATGTACGTACAGGTACATTTTGATTATTAACGGGGTAGTACAGTATTTAATAAATCATATGTGTAACAAACTGTACTTGATTTTTTTTTATTTATTTCTGCATTAAGGTTAAATGCCAAAGTAGAAAAAATCATCATAGATCCTTGCCGAAAATCACATATCTTTTTCCTTAGCATTTAAGCTAGACTCATGTGCAATGAAATAGAAGCTCCACCACACGTCTCTCACAGTCAGCGTGTTTACCTTTCCTGCTTTAGAGGCAGAACCCATTTATTTCACAGGCTGGGTAGACCCTATATTTGCTTCCCGTTATTGGTCTTTTTATAAGTGCTATTATGCACTCGTTCAAGTTGTGAGCCAGCCTTTACATCAATTTGGCCACGAAGGAAGCATTTCTGTATTAGTTCACTCTAATTTCGGACTCAAGCTTTGCAATCGAGGTTTTGCCAATGACGCACTCCATTTGGCATCAAAACTAAATCTATGAGACATGGTATTTTTATGACAGTGAAGCTGATCTTCTAGTTCTCTACCCGTTGGTTCAGTACTTGCATTAAACAAATCTGTTTAGCCACTCAAAGTACCTAAACAATCCTAAAAATAACTTCAAAACATATTGGTAATCTTGGTATGATATGGCCTCACAATGAAATGTATATTTCATTCATAAAAAAAATGCCTTATATACCGTCTGTTTAGTACCCCTGCATCAATTGAGGTTGTTCACATTAAAATATGTCTAGAAACAGCACAATCAGCTGAAAAACACCTTTTGCATGATTTTAATATCCAAAAGGAATGTATTGTTGCTGCTTACAATTTTGAATTTTTTAGAAAGTGCTTTTACAGCTGACCATAAGTTTTTAAGAGCCGCCGCTACCTTTATTGCTAAAGCATACAGCCATCAATATTCAAATTGCAATCAAATAGTTATTTCAATCGATGGACTAAATCGATTAAAATAAAACGTATCTATAGTTGACAGAATATTAAGAGGTAATTTATTGGCAAAGTAAAAGCATACTAATTGCTTTGATTGATCAAATTTCATTTCAAAGCGTTTGTCCAATATACGAGGTAACACATTTCTCAGATTAATCTGGTTTCGAACCGTACAAACAGTGATAAAAGACTTGGGAGTGAGAAAAAACGTCCAGTCTAGCGCATTCAAATTAAAAGCAGAAACAACTTAAAATCAGATTTAGTATATAATAATAAATTTAAAATGAAATAACATAATAAATCACTATATTTAACATATGCTAAATGGGTTAGACTTAAAGATGATAGAATAATGATTTATCATTTTATTGTAAACGTTTGAGTTATAAATAAGTCATAAGGATAGTTTCATAACATTTGAATCATTGTGCATGCGATAATATATTTAAATATACCATAAAGTCGCTAGGGAGCTTCCTGGGGTAGAAAGTTCCACACACGTATGCTGTTGGGGAAGAAGGAGTGCGGATAGGCCGATAATCTGGCGAACGGAACAAGATATCTTGCCATGTGTCCACCTACGAAGGGAACCCCGCGACACATTTACAAAAAGTTGTTAGATACCTCAAACAACTTAACAAAGACGAACAACAACATACTCATTTATTAGCATTTAAATTTGCTAAAAGGTGTTAACTGTTTCCAAGCCAGTTGAGCTGTTCCTTCTTTCCGGCCAGCTTTTGCCAAAATTAAACAATCAATTTACGATTGAGCATTTACATCGATTGTTACAAAATAAAGAAATTATCATAAAGGTGTTCCTCAAACTACCGAAATTTCCAAGCTAAAAAGTTTTTCTTCAAAATCTCCAAGCCAGCTGGGATTTGCTTGGGAACACCTTTTGTGAGGAACAGCTCGTGGGGTACTCTTCGCCTACGTGGAGAGTTGGCAAGAGAAGGAGATTGTTTGGATGGCCACTTGGTGATTAATGATTCGGTACATTACTGTGCATTTTGTCTGTGCTCATGCAGCGTTTGCCACTAGAGATCTTGGGTCATTCGGTGTAAAACTCATTACGACACGGGCTGGACGGCGTTGAACCCGACGCCCATTTAGAGGAAGCTCCTACCGAACTGCTAATACGGAAGTAAAACAAAATCGGAAAAATGAAAACCATTTATTTTGAAATAGGGAATGGTAGTAATGATATTAATATAAAAGAATTAGAATCAGTATGTTATTTTTCTTCAGTTATTGTCAAAGCAGTGTAATGTCAATGTATATTTGCGCATAATTACAATCATGATTGAGCGATAATTGAAGAAAATTATTTCAAGATACTTGTAGTTGCTCCAAATGAGCAGTGTTTGGAAACAAATAAGGTTTTGACTGAGGTATTTCTATGATGTTTATATGTGGAATATGTGTGGAATAACAGCCATATATACGTGTTTATATGCTTATGTTACTCGTATTTGATCAATTTCTGGTACAAGGATCCCGTCCTGACCTAAGTCGGACAGTACCATGATGGCCCATGCACTCTTGAATTCTCGCATAGACTTATATTTTCCAATGAATTGTAAAATGCTTAGTGACTGACAACATAAGCGGTATAATGCTTCCATTCAACATCGTTCTTAAAAATGAAGCATAAAAAAGTTATTCTTATGAAAAACGAATTTGTTACATATAATGAACCCTGTTTAATACTTAAAAGGCATTGAACTCAACATTTTTAAAGAAAAATTTTGGGCGGGCCGCTTTCAAAGCAGACTGGTTGTCCTTAGCGATGCTTGTTCCGAAATTCTGTTTTATTTTAATGATATCAGATAATCCATTCGTTTCTTCAAAATGAGTTCCCTATCTATGGATATTATGCCTTACTTTAATATTGGTGGCTGTTATCTAGATACAATTCATGATCGTCACAAACATAAGCTAAAAACCTCGAAAAGCGGGTAACCTACGGCCTGTTACCTCGTGGAAAGTAAATCTCTGGAACACCTTTTTTTTCTAAAACTTTGGGTCGGGTAGGGTATCAATTAGGATAATCTGGTAGTAAATTACCCGGCCCGACCCAGTCTTAGTTTATACTGGGTTAGCTTAACTGGATATGGATGCATGGAAGCCAGGAATTAAAGATAATCGTCATTTTGGCCTTTTTTCCCTTTTGAACATATTCGGCAAATAAAATGTTTAATTGACAGAATGATTTTTCAGACAGAATTACCTAAGGCAGATGATTTTTCGGTGGTTGTTGAAGTGAAAGCATGTGCACTGAGCAGTAAATCTCCGAAAGTGAGTTTGGATGACTCATTCATTTGATTTTTAATGATGCTATGTTAACATTTGTACAGAATAGATATATTATTATTTCAAGTTTTTTTCTTTATGAAGCAATTATCGAATTAGACAATGTGGAACAAGTTTAGGTCACTGTTAGTTTATACTAATTCTTAAGTTTATAATAGACAAACACCATTTTTATAGATTATGTACTGAGTTGATGTTGAGAACATTAAATGATTCTTGCGATTGAAGACTATTTAAACCATATATTTATCTTGATTTTTGTTAAGATCATTCGAGATTTGTTCCTCAAACAACCGCAACTACACTACCCCTCGGCATGTGATTTTGCCGGCGTCATCATCGAAATTGGAAGCAGTGTCTCGTCATTCAAATGCGGAGATCGCATCGCTGGTAAGGCATGCGGTAAATTTGATGTTGTGTTATGCTATGGAATCGATGGAACAGAAAGGAAAAAATAAATAATTTTGGTTTGAAAATTTGCATCGACTTAAATTACACTACATATGTTAGAAAATATATGTACATGGTTAAAAAATATACGTTGATGAATTAAATTGCGCTGGTTTAGGTGAGATATAATTTTAAGTAATAGGAACACGCGAAGGGTCCAAACTACAATGGTTATTGACCCGAGGGAAGGGAAAAGTAATGCCCAAGCCCGAATGTCGCTGGTATTACTTTTCTCTCTCCCGAGGGTCAATAACCATTTTTGGTTCGGGCCCTGAGGATTTTATTCCTTTCATTTTTTGCAATTTATGTTTAAATTTTGAAATAAACAAGGTCGTCGCTGCCGGGCAATATGGAAAGCGATATTGACCGGGTGATATTGCCCTTTATATTGCATCAACCATGTTATAACTATGTTTTTCATTTGACTTCAAGGTATTCTACCGTTGGATTCTTCTTCCTCGGGATGTGCTGATTTCTGTGTGTCTTCTGAATTCGATATCGGTAAAATTACATTTGCGTTTCTTGTTTCTATTGCTAATTCATTTGAATATTGACACTATTTTTTTTTCGTGAGATCATGTTAATCATGTTTGAAAGAAATAAAAATGAAGTTGATTTGTATTAATTCTGAGCATTGAATTTCAAGATAAAGTTCATAGCAAATCAGGCAAGCTTTTCCATAATCAAGCTGATTTTTTTTAATAGAAAACGTGAACTTGAAAGTATTTCACTAGAGTACCCAATTGAATAAACACTAACAGCTACATTGTATATTACAATTTAACTTATAAACTTTCGATTTCCTTACATCGTTTTATAGTTTCAGCTCACAAACCCATTCTTTTAACTGTGCTCTTTCATATCAACAGTGAAAGTACCAGATAATGTCAGCTTCGAGCAAGCAGCGGCTGCGATCGGCGACGGCTTAAAAGCGTACACGGCCTTGCAATATCTTGGTCACGTGAGACGCGGGGAAACGGTGCTGCTTAGCGACCCACTCGCCCATTGGGGCATACTCGCGTGCCAGCTGTGTCGCGCGTGGGGAGTTAAGGTAAGATTCGATAAGATTATGACAAAAATGCAGTTTTTGCTCAAAATTATTTCGAGCCTCCTCAGTACTGATACATCATTTTTTTTTATTGAAATTCAGATATTATTGGAGTTTGTGATACAATTATTTTGAAGCTGATATCATTATAAGTATAAATATTGTGTATTAAAGCGATTATATTTATGCAAAATGAGTTCAATTAGTCGTTGGCGAGGTTATCCCCTTGTTCAAATCTACTTCATAGATATGAAATATATTTGTTAGAAGGGATTACGATGAGTTCATACACTTTTTTAGAGGGGGGTAAGTTAGGTCGTGTATTATTCAAACTACATTTGTTATTCTTTTCCTTTTTATTTTCTGAAATGGTAGGTTTATAGCCTCGCTATTATTTTATAAACGCATTTCAAGATTTTAAAAGGGCTTTTTAT
>LQRL01058718.1:9385-25254 GCA_001703475.1 Hydroides elegans
CAAATTAAACTCGAACACATCAAGACAATCGCGCAGATAAACGCTTTAAAGAGGCTTGTACTTCATATGAGAAGTAGATTTCTTATTAAACTAATGCGCATGAACGATTGATTAGTTTATAAATCATTTGATTATTTCAATGGCGGCGAACACTTACACTTTACTTGTACTCTCATTCCTACACCACACTCCTGTGATTCGGGAATTAATGTTTGCGACGGCACCATGTAATATTGTGGCCTCAGAACCTAAGACGGGCTTCGTTTTTCTTTGGGACACTCACTGTTGAGAAAGGGGCGAATCCACTAGACGCTGGGATTGCTGTTGGTATGATAGGTTTAATATATCTTGATGATTTAATTATCAATATAAATTTGAATGCAACGTATGATATTAACATAAATTCTATAATATCATATCCATAGTTTATCACCCTATTTTGTATTTATTGATAAGAATTTGATAAAGAAAAAATACTATGATATCTGGCAAATAAACTTCACTGATTTTCAGCATGTTTTCAGCAAATATGAATTCCACACACCAGTAATTTAAAACTGAAAGTGCCTGAGGATTGGAATGTGTGTAATGATCATTATTCATATT
The DNA here is from genome assembly GCA_001703475.1 of Hydroides elegans. Taxonomy (NCBI): domain Eukaryota; kingdom Metazoa; phylum Annelida; class Polychaeta; order Sabellida; family Serpulidae; genus Hydroides; species Hydroides elegans. The sequence continues at coordinate 9,992 of LQRL01058718.1, forward strand.
GTTTATATGTGAAAATTGAAATATTGAAAATACAATAGCGGAAGTGTTTTTTCTACAACACATGATGATTTATCATTCACACACATTAGATTTCTGTCGGTACAACAAATTGAATTGAAACTATTATTTAATTTAGACAGTACACAACATACAAACGCTCACACAAACCAATAAATCTAAACAATTTGTCAATAATGGTTCAACGCGTTAAACTTTGTTGGAAGTGTGGTTATGCAAGCGCTCGGCAAACTCGAATTTGTAAGCTTATTTTCAGAGCGCGATTGTGAATGAAAAGAAATTCGCCGACCGTGCGAGTGTGAAACAGGCATTCATCAAATGATTTTACAAATTAATATTACCTGAATATTAATATTCCCGGTATTTGAATGCTAATTCAGGTTCTAGACAGGTGGAACCATGTGGATAAGACATTTAAAAAAATGGGTAAGATATATCTTTTAAAACACCATACCGAAATATACATTTTATTAGAATCGCTCTGTCAGAATAAGTTTTAACGACTTTTAGCCGTGTAATCTACATACAATCTAACTAAACGATAAAATGTTCAATTGATTATAGATCCACATACTAAAAAATACACAAATGTTTATAAAAAAAAATGTACCATTTAAAGCATCATTTATTGAAATCATTAGGAAAATGTACCATTCGTGATTTGCAAAAGAGAAACAAAACAAATGTTGGAATATGTTACGTTTTTCCTGAGGGCCCGTTTTCATAAATTTTATTTGCGGGTTGCACGTGACAAAATTATGATTTTTATCCTCTTGGCGAACATACAGCGGATACGCTTCATTCAACTGCTGCATTTGTTCAACTAGATTTTATTCTTAATGGCGGGTGAGAATTAGATTTATTAATATTTAAAGTTATAAAATCATTACACATATTTTTTCATGCAAAAAAATGTATTGAAAATCATTTGTAAGAAATAAAATAATTATAAAGTAAGTTACTTAATCTTTTTAAAATATTAGTTGTGATTTGTAAAATGTATAATTGCTAATTTCACGAAGACGATGACTTCAACGACTTGCTGGTTGAAGCATTCCAAAAGGATTCTATAACGAGAGTGGAAGGATATGTCGACCAGGTCATTTCGATGTAAGACGACGTAGCTTTTCAAAGGCACCTCAGGTATTCTTTTATTAAATTATATTTGAAATGCATTGATACATAAATATTTGCAATGTTACTATCAAATTTGCTGATGGGAAAAAATGAATAATTATTCGTTTAAATCATGCAAAATAACGTAGTATAAAAATATTTTTGAAATGATCACTTTGTATTTTGTTATGATTTCTCGTCATGGATTCGACTGTCTGTTATCAACACTGAAGGATTATCTACACAAAAAGTTTTCGAAACTGTTGGAACGAGATAGGTCCACTTTAAAACCGAACTTTCGATATTTTTGTGGTACATTGCCAAAAAAGCATCAATGCGTGATGTCGTCGAAAAATTTGGAGTGTCTGAAGCTACTGTATTAAGAATTAGAAACATATTATGTACTTTGTTAATGTAAAAGGTTATGAAAAAGATCATCAAATTTCCAAATAATGTAAAATATAGGGAAACAGCAGATCAATTCGAAAATAGATATCGTTTCCCAGGAGTGGTTGGTGCAATAGACGGCACACATATTCGAATTCCTAGACCGATATCTGATGGCGATTAGTATTTCAACAGATAATATTTTCATCGTTTGAATACCCAAGTATTTTTTATAATAATTTAATGTAAAAAAATGTTTTAAAAAAATGTTATTCTAAATTAATGTTAAAAGTTAAATTGGAACCCAATCGAACTCAATTATAAATTAATTATGCTATGAAAACAAAAATTAATCATTAGAATAACGCAAAGGTTTGCTGATAGGAGACAAGGTGGTGCAGACGAAGGAGTTGGAGGAAATAGAACATATTGTCGCTGCAGGATGCTCCTACTGGGATCCATATATTAAGAAGTGGAGGGAGCGAGTCCAGGAACCGCTCATGCGACGTCTGCGCCATGCGCCTGAAATGAAAGTCCTCGCAATAAATTTCGGCAAAATGTTGCTCATTCTTCTAGACTAGCTACACGTGTCACAAATGTAGTTTGACGTGCGCCAACGTCCAACATATGGAGGACCACTTCTTTCAGGTCCATGATCTGAAGGACTTGGTCCTGATATGCAAGCTCTGTGGAGCCCACTTTTGCAATGGTAGCGCTCTTCAGAGCCATGCTGCGTCCCGTCATCCAGGGAAGACAACAGAGACGGACGAATTCCCGTCTGAGTACATCGAGGTTCGTGTACTGACTTACCGTGCGATCACATTCTGCAAGGTATGTAAATACTCTCACTTCAATCTTTTTAGTAGTTCGTTGGGTTGCTGGTGCCCTGACAAGCGGCCCATCGCCGGGGAACCAAAGGAGTTTATAACCCTTCCCTCTAGTCTCCCCCTATCAGCCCCACCTACTACACACGCTCCCATTACACAGATACCCTCAACTTATGTTTGCAGGACCACGGGCAAGCCCTTCAGGCCCGAGGTGGTAATCCAGAAACATCCCAATTGGATTGCCGCCTCGTTGGCGAATCTTAAGGCCCGCATTCCCAACTCGGATGTGTTAAACACAGCCATTGCCGCGTCATCCGTACATCCGTACCCGTTGGTCGTGTGGCTCCCTCTTCCTTGCCAATATCCGTTCCTTCTTTCACATCTCTCACCGGACCTTCAAGCTCGACCGTCCCGAGCGTCCACAGCTTGATATATGCTGCTGTCCGAAAACAATGTGTAGCCAGTGATGTTGAGTCGGAGGACCCCCTTTCTGACCGTTGAAAATTGACCTGTATCTATGCATTGTATATATGTATTTAATCTTTTTTTCAGGTAAAGGGTATTTGGGAGGGAGTGAAATATTTATTTATATGTAATTTTAATGATAAAGATGCTCTACATACCATTTGTATCTTCGCCTAATTTCATAATAACTTGATATAACATTTAACACCATAATCATTATATGTTTTTATGTTTCAGTAAGACACAGAGGTCAATTCTAGGACCATTGAATTTATTCTTAATGTAGGGACCTCCTTAGATTTTAACGTTTTCTTATATAATATCTTTAATTTTATGTTTTCTTTATTTAAATTAACAATAACATTTACTCATATATAACTTTGCACGAGTCTAAATAAATATTAGGAGGATTAAAAACATTCTGAGCGCTTTATACTGTGTTAACATGCATATAGCGAAAAAAAATACATCTGGTTATGATGATACACATAATTGGATTCCTTTAATGTGATTGTGAATAATTGACTTTCCCAATTTTATTCACAGTGTCAACACGGTACCAAAATGCTAGTAAGACGCCAAGTTTTGCTAATAGGAGACAGTAACATTCGAAAGGTGGTGCAGACAAAGGAGAAGGTGGATATAGAGCATATTGTGGCAGCAGGATGTTCCTAGTGGATCCAAAAATAAAGTGGAGGGAGCGAGCCCAGGAACCACTCATGCAACGGCTGCACCGCGCGCCAGAAATAAAAGTATTAGTAATCCATTTCGGTACTTGTTATGATAAAAAGGACCAATCTAAGTTTATCGAAGGAGTGGAAGATTTCGTCCGTATGGTCCGACCTAATTCGAATGCACCACCTTGGTTTTCTCTGAAGTATAACCGCGTCACGAGTCAATCGTTGACCAATACAACAAGTAAGACGAGGCGCGCGACTTCAATCTACTCCAGTCTTTGTTTAACATGGAGCTGGTCGATCTCACGGAGAAGATACCGCGCCCTTCACTTGTAAAACACAGTGCACTCGACCAGCTTAGATTCGGTACACTTATCCGCTTGGGGAGCGAGTCTACTGGCAAAGGACCTCGATGATGACATCGAGGAAGCCTTATCCGATGTGGCGCGATTGAAGAAGCATCGACCCGGGAGCTCTCGATCAAGTTACGGGACAAAAATGCGTCGCGTCTCGAGCAGGAACCTCGCCCTCAGATTCCAACGCGCAGAAAGCTTTCTGAGCTTCCACACTACGGAAAGAGGATGAAGCCGCGCCGATGCTATAGCCCGATGCCGACTCCAGCTGTGGCTCCTACCCCAGAATGTTAGGGCGATGATGACCAACCTTACTTTCCACCACCCAAAGTAGCCAAGCCACTGGAGAAGGATAGTAAGGAAACAGTTAAACTCCTGGGAGGAATACCAGACTGTAGGTTGCTCCCGTAGAAAGCTCCAGGACAAAGCACACGCAGTCGTGCAAGTTCATGCTACAACACGTAGTTTAATTTATCAATTTAATGGTGTATTCGAATTTTACTGCTCTAAGTTTTATTAATTTGGCTCAGTAAAACAATGAGTATTGTCTTTTCCCTGGGTTTTTGAACAGACTAGACGTATGCAGGACGGGCTGTGTTTATTACAGTTTTCCCAAATTTTCGACTTTCAACAAAACTCAAATTAAAGGTCAGTACCATAGGTCACATATAACTATTGTTTTTTATTCATAGCCTTAACGATTCGCCCTCTACTCTAGAAATAAGTTCCGTTTTAAGCATAACTTTCCTTTGTGGACGACTATATCGTCTATACGAGCTATACTCTAACTTGCGCAATGCAGAAATTCATATGTAGGCCTACTAGGATTTTTGCATTAAAAAGAGATAACTAAGTTTTTCAAGTCAGTATATATTAAGGTTTAGCATCGTTTGAGTTAATGTTTCATTTTCATTTAACTTAGGGCCTGGGTACGTGCTGCCCAAATTTCTAATTTCGGATTTAAACACGTTTCATAACCGTATTATTGAGATATTATTTGCGATTTTTACATGTTTTTTTTTTTGATTTCACTGTCAAAGTGCCGCCCAATTGTCAGGCGTACTTTGTGGCTCTCTTTTGGAAGTAAGTTAGCCCTTTTTTCTTTTGTAATATTCATGTTTAAGTTATACTAAATAAAATATCTTACTTTTCAAAACTATAAACTTTCATTAACTAACATATCATTTCGTCTATTTACGTTCAAATTTCGCCTATATATTTGTCTTGGTCGGGGTTTCAATCCCTGTGCTTAATTCTTCTCATGTCATCCAAAATAGCTGTTTAAATCCACATTGAAGTCACGCCGAAATATATATAGACATTTCAGATAGTTTTCCGTATTTGTATTTCATTTAGTTCTTCAAGTGTGTGAAGTAAGAATATAATTCGAATTTCAAAATATGGAACAAGTTCTTGTTAGTGGCACTGTTTTTCTTCTATTCCAGGTTGTCGTAGTGATAAACGTGAGTTAACGTGGGATAACGGTTTTACAAGGTTGGAATAATTAAAAAAAACGGTTTTACAAGGTTGGAATAATTAACAAGGGAATGTAAAAAAATCATGAAAAATATTGAAATATTGAAGGAATTATTAACGCTTTACAATTCTATTCATCATTAAACATATTAATATTGATTCTAAAACAAATAAATAATATATTTATTATCTAAAACGTTTACATTTAAATCATAAATAACAAAGAAGTATTTTCAATCATATTATGATACATCTCTACGAAAACACTGATTGAATGTATGTGTTATTATAACCATTTCCAGGTACACATTTTGTTATGTGACGTTGCTATGGTAAAGCGCATGTACACAAACCCTTGATGAAGACATAGATAGACGTGAATTTTAGAAACATTTTAAAAATAATTAGTTTTATAGTGTAAAAGAATTCTATTAACAGTAAAAATATAGAAAAACAGTGCGCAACAATATTAAGACAATTTAAGGTTTATTTTTTGTTTTAGCAGAGAGAGTCTCATAAAGAAGATATGCTTACATCAATGCAACATCATCAGAAAACTGTAAAAGCATTGGTCGAAGGCATTAACAGGGTGAATAAGGATAACGACACATGTACTGATCAAGGCAATAAAATGGAAAACATTTTCAAAGACACCTTCTCAACATTTGCATTTTCGAAATTACCATCAATCGAACCATACACATCGTCAAGTGCATGATTTGCCTCAACTGTGGGAGAAAGTGGACCAGCTGATTGATCATAATGATTTCTTTCGCTTATTTGCCTCACATTGCAAGGATCTGGATTTACCATTCATGGAGCTTGAATTAACAAGTGCCTCTGTCAAGGCACAAATGGAATGGGCACAGGATACTATGCTACAAGCAGCGGATTTTATCTTGAAGTGGAATGAAGACGAGATCATCACCTCTCAAGTTGTTTTTAGGGAAAATGGAAAGATTGATACAATGAAGTGCAGGATATATAAAAACTGGCTATTGCATAACGATGTATAAAGATTGTAAACTGTTCTACTACTATGTTATTTGTGTATGCTGTTTCGTGATTATATCATATGATATATATATGAATATATATATATATATATTCTACGCAATTGACGAGGAAGAAAGTGATGAGGATGAAGGATCAAGTGAAGAAGATGATAATGAGGATGATTCAACTACTTAATTCAAACGACAATGAACTATATATTTGATTAAAAACTTCTTTTCATAAAAAGAGACGATTAAATAGCTATATTTTGGTTTAATGCATAAAATGATGGTTAATATCCCGAATTGTTATATAAAATACGTGTGGAATTGTCAATAAAATTATTAAAATACAACAAATCTTTTTATTTTAGTCTATTTTTCACATACATACATATATTGCAAATACCGCATATAAAGAAATGAAGTGTATTAATTGGGTATTTAGCCAAGAAAAATATTTATATTTTCATCTCATCATTTTACTTCATTTTTCCATTTCTAAACAATTAAAACCATTTGATATGGCTAAATGTCAGCAAAAGGCTCGCAGTTTGGGCAGGCCAATGTATCTTTAGAGCTTGTATGTAGCAATGAACATGGTTTAGTTTCTTTGATCACAATACAAGCATTGTCTACTAGCTCAAACGCCTCTGCTATGCTTAACAGGACATGTCCATCTTTATTCAAACTTTTAGCTGGCTTAACAATGAGATTGTGTGTTTCGGGGTCTCTTTTGACATCAGACAAAATAATGAGAGGTTCGTCTTCATTGTTCATCAATGCATCTGCAAAGATCCGACCAGTAACGTGATATGGCTGTATGCGAAAAGCAAACACGCATATTAGCTGAGTCATTATTGCCCATAAATCACCAAGAGATTGTTCAAAACACTTCCACTGAACTGCGCTAAATTGCAAATTTCTAGAGTATGGTAGGACCCCTCCGGTCTGTTCAATCTCCACAATAGTTTCATTGTTGCAAGCAGTGTAAACGTATAACATTGTCCTCACATCTGATATGCCGTCATTCAATCGACTTCTATATATCTCTATCTTTTCATCATCGAAATCTGCAATGTTCCCTGGAGGCGCAGGTTGGGCATCCATGGTGTTATCAATTATTTGACGAGTTAGTCTCAACAAAACAAGAAAAATAATAGAATGTGGGCCAGTCAGAAGCCTTTAATTTTTGCCTTTGTTTATCCCTGGCAACTGTTTATATATTCGATCAAAGAGGGTTTGATTATTCATAGTTTGGTTTTAATTAGATGCAGATATCTGGATTTGAAGGATACATATGAAAATGTCTAATTTTAACCAATCAGCGGCCTTTATTTGCTGTGCTTCGTTGCATACAGCAACCATTTATATATGGACTTAAAGATGGTTTGATTATGCGTCATTTGGTCTTAGTTTAGTGTTGATATCTTAATTTGAAGGTGAGATATAGACAATCGTATTTCTTTACCAATCAGCGGTCTTTACTTGCTATCCTTCGTTACCCATAGCAACCATTTATATATTGACTTAAAGAGGGTTTGATTATGCTTCATTTGATCTTTGTTTTATGTTGATATCTCAATTTGAAGGTGAGATATAGGCACTTGTATTTTGACCAATCAGGAGCTTTTATTTGCTGTCCCTGGTTACCCTTAGCAACCGTTTGTATATTGACTTAAAGAGTGTTTGATTATGCATCATTTGGTCTTAGTTTGGTGTTGATATCTTAATTTGAAGGCGAGATATAGGCATTTGTATTTTGACCAATCAGGGGTCTTTATTTGTATTTATTCAACGTCCTTGGTTACCCGTAGCAACCATTTGTATCTAAGTATGAAGTCTGTTAGAAGCTGAAGCATAAGTATCATTTTGACCGAAAAAAAAAATGAAATTTCTGGATTTTTATTTATTTTTTTTTTTCTATTTTTTAATGGTAAAAAATATATTATTTGTTTACATTTTTTCGGACTATATAAATATTATGAAAAGGAAAAAAATATGATTATTATACTTTTTGTTTGGTATCTCTATGTCTTTCCTGTAAAAGATAATGGAAATTTTGTAAAACGATAAAAACATTTTAGTGATTTTTCTCCCTCTAGACACCTGTTATATATGTTACGTCACCAACGTAATTGTTACGTCATGTTTTTCGTAAAAATAAAATATAAGCACAATCACTTAAGCTGAGTTAAAAGGCAAACATGGTTTTCACGAGAGCGATGAAACGAAAATTTGATCTGGATATATCAAGTGGTGCGAAGCGCCAACGTGTCCAAAAGATTAGTAAGGAGTCGGTGTTTCGCAACATTCTAAAACGAGAACTTTGTGGTTTTATGAAGAAACCATTTAAAGATTACAGCGGCCCAAGAACAGAAGGCGCGGGGCGCATCATCCCAATGCCATTATGATTAGGGGAGATGGATTGGGACGAGGAAATAGCTCTTGACGAGCTGTGCAAGGTAAGGGTTGTTTCATATAATTGAATAATATTTTATACATATACATTTATATATATATATATACGAAAATAATGATTTCTTAAGTCTAAAAATTACTTTCCCAATGAATGTTTTCGAATGCAGAGGCTATGGAGATAGACGACTAGAAGGCGCCTGCTACTTTGGGGTTTCGGGGTTGTGGGAAGGGTTCGATTTCCTTGTAAGGGTTGGTTATATTGAAATAAAATATAGAAATTTAAAAGTACCTTCAATTTTCTTGATTTTTCTTTATAAATGACACTGCATTATTTTGCGATCGTGGTCACCACTTTTTGCGTCAAAACTTGTGCACCTTTTTGTGTATTTTTTTTTTTTCGTGTACTTTTCATAAAAGCCTAGGAAACATAGATCTTTATACCAAACGACCGTTTACTTTTGAATTGAAAAGGTTAAAATTTTTATTAAAAATGGAAACACCAAAGAATTATAAAAAATGGATGATTTGACCAACGCCCCAAAAAAGCTAAAGGTCATAACAATTTATGAAGATTTACCGGCGAAAAAGTTCGAGTTCGATAAGTTCGAAAGTTCGAGTTCGATAGCCCCGAAATAATATGTTTGGACACTCCGGACACAAGTTTCAATGAGGAGTTAATGCAAACACCCGTAGCGGTGAATGAAGACGTATATTCTGGGGTGGAGCGTGCGCCGAAAATTGTGCGAGCAGTATCAAGGATTGGGGATATGGCAATGGACGTGTCTACACCCATTATGGGAAGACCGCTTTCGCCACGTAGACTGGATTACTCACCAAAGGAGTGCCACAGGGTTAAGCATGTGTTTGCTTTTGAGATGCTTTTTGACGAGTTTCGACAGCGTGAAATTGATACATATAATATGGCGTGCGAAAACCAGGAAGGTCTACTCTGCAGAGACTGCGGCGCGTCGGTCATGGACCACTGCCATTGCCATGCTTTCGAGTGCCGGGAGTGTTACCCGGAACATTTTTGCAACGAGTGTGATTTGGCGAAATATGTATTACTTTAGATTTGGATTACGAAAAAATAATGTTTTAAATTTACTGTGCTTTTTGGGTTTTAACGATCTTTGAAAGAGTAAACTTGAAATTAATATTACTTGCTATTTTACTTGATAATAAATCCATTCCATTTATTATATTTGTTTTTCTCTTTGTTTCCTATTTACGTGCAATCGAAATAGATGTTTTACAAACCTTTATTAGAATTGAATAGATCTGTACAAACCTTTTTATGTTTGGAAAAAAAAGAAGAAACAAATACATTAGAACAATGGAAATTGTAAATAAAAACACAAATTGTTGAGTAAAAAATATAAGGTTGAAGATGACATGATTTATTTTGAAAAGAAAGAAGGAATGCAGTTGTAACTCCTTTGTTTTGGATTAAACACTTTATTGCCAATATGAGCTAATATTACTTGATTGTTCGAGATGTGTATATTTTAAAATTTATAAATTATAAGCATCAAAAGGTCCAGTGTGACGTCCGTTTTCAAAAAAAAACAACGTCCACCGCGAGATCACCTTACTTAAAGAATAAATGTGCTGCATATTGTGTTATCAATGAGTGACACCGGAGACGCCCTACATGTATGTCCGATGAAGCACGGCTCGAGGATGCCCGAGCAAGTGGACATACACGCCTGATCCACAGCCCTACATCCCCGTCGGAATATCTACATGTGTCGATTTATAAAGTGACATGCCTATGGACTGTTATATTTTGTAAATTGTGTTAGACTTGATGCATCATCTAAAGCTACTATTAAATTTGCTTTAGAGCATTAACTGTTCTTTTAAGTTACTTGTGTTTACTAATTAAATTCTACTTTGATAATTGAACAAACAAAATTGTGAGTATGAATTTAATTACTAAAAACAAATTTTCAGAGTATATCATAGCCTTCATGTTTTAGACTAAATTATCATAAATAATGTGTTTTTTTTTCTGTCGAAAATGTTAAATACGTTTTAGAAGTGTGATTTGTATTTCCAACTATACTGTGTTCTTTAGTAGGAAATTTAAATTGCGTTTAAGAAGTGTGATTTTTTATTTAGACACGTAATTCATTGTATTGATACAACTTAACATATTGTTAGTCAAGCTTTATGATGCTACATGGTAATGTTTTTAATATTCTAATTAATGTAGTCTATATTTATCAGTCGATTCCAGACTTTGATATATAGACACAAATCAGAGAACACGAGATGGGATATAATGGCAATGAAGTAAATACATTATCTACACTTTCGTAAAAAGACAAGATTTCACATTATTATGATATAATAATCTTATGATTATAAGCACTTAAAGAAGAGTGAAAACAAAACAATAAACAATCAATACTACCAACAAACATTCGCATGAACTTTAACAACCAATATAATGTCTTATTATTATATAACTTTAAGGGCTGGAGTCTTAGCTAGAGAATAAGGAGATTCAGTACGCAAAAACAAGAAACAAATAGGGATGGATCTTCTTACATAAAGGGCTTCAAATACCAATAAAGATCACTGCCATAGTCTTCAAGATGTTGCCTCCACTAATTCATACATAACATTGTCCAACTGTCCAATAAATTATATCAATTAGTTTTATCATCCTTTCTTATTAAAATATCATTATCAATTTTCGTAGCAGTTTAGGTTACAGTTAATGTTTTTTCTCCTGATTTACCACGTTGTTTATTTTACTCTACCGACAGTCCAATGTGCAAACTACCAAAAACTGGTTATAGACGAACCAGAATCGATAGGTTTAGGTATTGTTTCCTCATTGCATGTTTCCCGATGACTTTTTGTGTTGCTTTCTGGTTGAAAAACGTGTTGCATCGTTATAATAGGATTATCACCAGCTATATTGCTTATTGTGTTACTTAATACTGTTTCGTTTTTATTACTCGTATTAATATCACTGTTACGTACAACATGGTTGTCCTGTAAATCACAGCTTTGACCATTTTTCTTCAATAAAACACAGTTCTTTTTATGACGATACATATTGGCTCTATACCGGAACTGCTTACCACATGCGCATGCGTAATTACTTCCGGCGCCGCCATGTTTTGCGCGCACGTGGTCTCGCCAATGCTGTCTATGACTAAACACAATATTGCACATATCACAGTTGTATACTTTTGATTCCCTTTCTTCTATTGGGCCTTTGCATGTTTTCTTATGGCGACGTAGGCTATTGTTGAAGGTGAACTTTTGGAGGCATGACTCGCATTGGTAGTTTTTGATTCCTTTATGGCTGTTGATGTGTTGTTTCAAGTCGTAGCTGCCGCGGTATACAGCAGGGCAAAGCGGGCACTGCTTTTTGGCATTGCTATGTCTGCTATTGTCATGATTGGTATTGCCATGTGTTTCAATTTCCTTTTGAGTCTGAAATAACTCATCACAAACATTTTCATGGAATCTGCTCTCTACTTGCTGGGTCGTCTCCTGTGTATTATGATAAGTTTCAGCCGAGTGCAGTTGCAAATATCTTGGTTGCTTTGGTGTTCTATTCGTTGTTCGAGTCTCCGCATCTGCACATTTGCGTTTTCTTTTGATCATCATTTTGATGTTGGTTTTCTTGTTTTCGTGTGAGGTTTCTAAAACCACAGGTTCAATGTCGCTCTAAAACGCAAAAAAGTGATTCAATTAGAGCAAACGTCTTCGCTTCTTTTTATATGAAACGTCTAAATTATTTATTTAAAAAAAAAAGAAAATTATTTAATAGTTAATTAAAAAAAATAATTGATGGCATGCTAGTTCTATAAATGATAAAAAAAAATAAATATAGCAGGACACTATTCACATTACTTTTAATGACTAAAATTCTTCAAACTCTGGGTACCCGACAATGCCTCGGGTACCCAGAGTTTGAAGAATTGTTGTCATTGTTAGTCTCGCAAACCAGAGATATCAGTTGTTATTTATATTTGTTGTTCTAGTTTATACCTGCATTTCTTGTGATTTCGACAGTCTGGTCACTTCCGTTGAATCATCGGCCTCAGTTCCTGACTCATTGGAGCAAGGGGAAGAGTTCCCAAAATCATCGTTGGTCTCATTTTCTTCGTTCAGCCCATCTTCGGTCGATTTTTCAGAAGCGACATCATTGTCTAGAAGCGAGTCACTGCGACTCTAAAATTCAAGGTAAAAGTAAATAATATTGATTGTTGACAAATTTATGTGTAAGTTCTTGTGTTTTGATAGATAGATGTTCGGCTAGGGATTTTGCGTCTAAGGAGCAATAGATATCACTAATTCTTCATTAGATTTTCCAGATAGTGTCTAGATAATTGCTAATTTCCCCATATCATTACATTTAGAGACTGATAAAAGTACGCGTACAAGCTCCGCGGAGGCATCATCGGAAAATGACATATTCAGTGCATACCTCACATTCTTTAAAATTGAAGCTCTGTGCATTTTCAGAGCAAAGATGCTGAATGAACATCTCGGCCGGATTACCAACACTGTAATTGTCATCGTCCTTGGTGCATTCAAATGTGAATAGCAATCCCAATCTAAAATTATCCATTTGAATTTTTAAGTCAATGTTTGAAATTTGTTATGAATAGTTGTAATGACTGATTTAATATACAATATTTTATATAAACAAGTACGATGCAATATCATGCAATAACAGTTGACAAGTTTCATTTTTCTTTGTATTTACTCAGTCAAGAGATTTTAATTTTACGATACTTTTTTTCATAACATTTGACAGATCACTTTAATCTTTTATTCAATTAATACTCACTTTTTCCGAGATCGTTTTCGCACAAATAAGTCGATTGTATGATGGATGGATGGAAAGCACGTCAAAATCGCCTCGTCACCATTCTGGGTCAGGACTTTGTCGAGCTGTTTCAGCACCTATATACAATGTGAAGGATCATATAATATGTCATGGCTTTTCTTAAACGATGGTCAACACATTAATATTAAGCTTTGTTTTAACTTTTTAGTCCTCCGCCGCCGCGTTAGCGCGAAGCGAAGGACTACAGTATTCAGTACTGTTCGTCCGTCACTACAACAAATAATTGAGCTATCAAAAAAATTTCAAGTGTTTTTATTCGTTCAATGGAATTATAAGACCAATGAACTATGTCCGTCTGTCCGTCTGTCGACACCTAGGTACACTACTTTGTTCGGACGAGTGCTCACTTATCCCTCGATGGATTTTGTTTTCCTTCGGCACATGGAAAGAACATTATTAAAATAACGCAATGTGACACCGCATGTGGTGAACGTGAATATTGAATTAGTGAATAAAAGTCAAAATTTTATAAGGATACGATAGCTTTTCAGTGGATATTTTTAGTTGTATCGAATGTTAATAGTCTAGGGATTTTTATCAGTCATATTTTAATAGTTAATTTTAAATATTTGAAAAATTACTTTTTAGTTGATTAATTGACTATTGTTTTTGGAATAAAAGTAACAGTCAAGTACTGAATGAGACATTGATTAACATGCTACAGTATATTTCTCATCGAAGTCAGTCTAGTGGATTAATAATCTACATAATACTGTGCGCCCTACTGAAATCGATCATCATGGTTGGATTTATCGGGGATACAAACATTGTGGATTGGGGCCTTGATCCACCTATAGACACGTCGTGCAATATTAGGCCAAGGTTCGTCGGTCCTAAATCAAGGGGCGTGAACAAATCAAACCTAGTAGAGCTGACAACGTCGGATATACAAACTCGTATCACTGATAGGCCTGATTCGATAAATCACCATCCGATAAATAGATTGGGGTCGTCTCGCAACCTAGCGAATCTCATTTCTATCCCTTGTCAGAACCCAAGTCTATCTAACGCTACCCTCGCAACGGTAAATGTACGATCGCTAAATGCGAATCTAGACCTTATCAAACCGATTATTCATGACGTCGGCATAGATCTACTATGTTTGACGGAAACCTGGCTAAAACCAGAGGACGAATATATCCCTAGAGCGTTTACCCCTGCCGGTTTTACTCTTTTTCGCAAGGATAGACCCTCGAAACCTGGGGGTGGTGTCGCGATTCTGTGTCATTTGGATCTTAACCCTAAATTGATTCAAACAGAACAATATTCAACTTTTGAACACGTAGCGATAAGTCTATCGTCTGACCAATCTTCGTTAAGATTAGTGTCTCTGTATAGACCCCCATCTTCGTCTACACCCCTTGATCAGTTTAGTACTTTTCTCGAAGAAATGTGTCTTGGTGGATCAGACATACTAATAGCTGGTGATCTTAACATCAAATGGGATAAAACTGATAATTCCTTTACGAAACGCTATAGTGAACTACTAACTGCGTTTGGACTCTCGCAAAATGTTAAACATTCTACACACCTTAAAGGCCAAATTTTAGATCACATTATCTCAAGGGATGCGGACAGTCTTCAACTATCGGATATCCGTATCGGTGATTTTGTGAGCGACCATAGCCTAGTACATACATCGATATCGC